>JAUTXW010002199.1:0-41970 GCA_030620095.1 Kuschelorhynchus macadamiae | reverse complement strand
TATTATTGTTATTACTATTATAACAATATTTATTATTATTATATCCGTACTTACACCCTATTTTTTTTCAAATCGAAAAATTATTACGTTTCTGCAAAAAAGTAAAACCTGAATAACTATATATTACATAGCTGTTATAAAAATCCACCACACACCGGTAATACAGTTTATATGTGCAACTAATCATTTGGTAATAACTTGTTTACACATTAAGTACATTTTATTGTAATTGTTCATCTTTCTTAAAATTTATTACGAGGAAAGTGTTGTTAAAAGAGCTTTATCTTTAGCTTTTCACCTAAGTACCCCGGAGTATCTTATAATACCTAATCTTATTAAAAAGAAAGTAAAATATATTAACATTTATTTAATATCTGGAGTTAACTATACAGTATATATAAATCAGGTTAAATGTGTGTGGTGGAATTTTTTACAGGAAAGTTCCGGATAAAGACCATTTTTCCGATATTTTTTAATATCCATTTTTGATATTTATTTGATGCTTTACGTTTTTGCTACATTTTATGTCCTATTTGTCCGCCGGAATTTACCGATCTTTTAAATACATTATTTATTTTACTCACATATTATCTAACAATTATTCTATCTAATCTGTAAAAATATTAGAGGGTAATTTTTCATTCTAACCAGGAAAAAAAAGTCAAATTGGTGTCCGGATTTTAATCGCTTCAAATGTACATTAATAGTTATTTATACTATAAGGGATGTAAGTAACATTTACCAGTCGAGGACGAGTTTGCGCCCGAGCGATAGCGAGGGCTGACGAAAAAGTTCGAGACTGGTTAATGTACTTACATCCCATATAGTAAATAACATTTTTCTTCTCCCTGTATTGTGAATGAATGACAAGAAAAAGCTGGATATATTTTTGGATTTTCATTATCGTTACATTCGATAGCATTCTCATTAAATTATGAAGGCAGCCGTGATCCGTTGCCAGAGCAACATCAGCAGTTTTTATTTTATCAACAACGTGAAGTTGACAATTCATAGCGAAAAGTTTGAAGAAGTCGAATTGTTTGATTATGTAAGGACAAAATGGATGTTTTAGACATAGAAGAACGAGCGAATATTGCTTGTTTATCTGTACTACCGGAAAAGTCGGAAAAAAAGGTATGAAGCAGCATATAAATCCTTTAAGAATTGGTGCCAAAGCAAGACGGTACTGCAGTATCAGAAACCTTGTTTTTGGCGTATTTCCACGAAAAAAGTGCTATGTTGAAGTCCCCATCAAGCTTATGGTGTGAGTATTTGATGTTGAAGTCCACCCTTTTTATAGAGGAAAATATAGATATTTCTAAGTATCCAAAACTTCGAGCGTTTTTGAAAAGAAAAAATAATGGTTTTAGACCCAAAAAATCAAATGTGTTTAACAGGGAAGATGTGAATAAGTTCATGCTTGGAGCCCCGATGATATATACTTAATGATGAAGGTCCTAATGGTAATGGGAGTTGCTGGAGCGTGCCGTTCTAATGAACTCTGTGAAATGAAAATGGACAATGTTAAAATAAGTCAAGAAGTCATAATTGTGACCATTCCTGACTCCAAAAATGGAATGTCACGTACATGTACAGTGACAAAAAGTGACGACACTCAGGTTTGTCATTTCAAAATAATTCAAAAGTACATTGATACAAGATCCCACATGACGACTACTAATCCGCGCTTCTTTATGCGATATCAAAATGGAAAGTTTTTAACCCAGCTTGTCGGGAAAAATACGTTTTCGTCAATTCCAAATAAAATTGCGAAATTTCTAAAGTTTGAGAACTTCAAAATGTATACTGGACACTCTTTAAAAGAACTTTATTAGTTGATGTATTAGCTATCAAGCGACATGGTGAACGGAAATCCGCTACTATTGCGGAAAGTTTCAAGGCTGAGAGCCTCAATAATAAAAAGGAAGTAGCGAATAAAATTTTATACAATAAGACCCAGCCAGAAGTCTCTTGCAGTGCTTCAAACGTGACAGAAACATTGGTTAGAAATGAAGGATCTGTGGAGTCAGAAAATGTAATACACATCGAGAAGAAACGAGAAAACGTGTTTCCAAATTTTGTTAATAATGTGAATAATTGTAATAACTGTACCATTAATATTCATTTCAATTATTAATATCACCGAATTTTTGTAATATGTTGATGAAATCAAAAATTAAAGCTACTTATAATAACTTTAAATTTCCTAGGGATGTAAGTTGACTTACATTCTGTCGTTAAGGGCAACCAATACCTTGTTGAATAAATTTCACTTACGTCTGTCAAACCGGTGTCAAAATAGGTTGCTTACAATACAGGGAGGGGGAAAAATAAGTTTCAAGTTAATTTAGAAACGATAAATCCATTGCTATAATAAAATGGCTTGAATATTGCGTTTTGTCCCTATGACATTGAAAAAAAGGTGCATTCTTTTTTACAACGATAAAAATCTCTCCAGCTGGCGATAATAACCTCTCCAGATTTCATTGCCGAGCATCACAACACATTGCTACAACCAAATTTAATGAGGTGCAATGCTTTTTGTCAGTACTTTATTCTTAATTCTTAATATCTATTCATGCATAGATTCATAAATTCCCCTAGATACAAATCACTTTTTTTAAGATCTTTAAACTTTCATTTTTAGCAATTTAACCTCGAACAAATGATACAGATAAACGTAAAAGAATATTTTATCAATTGTTTGTTCTCTTTAAATTGCTAAGAGATCTAGTTTTCGTAAAAAATAAAAGTTTGTCGGATAAAAAAAAGACCTTGTGCTTTTACATGTGACCAAAACCTCTTCAGCTAAAAATTAAGTGATAAAAACCTCTCCATTTGTTTCGTTACCGAGCAAATATATAACTTAATCTAACGAAAGGTATGGCATTCCTGTTCACGCGGTAGTCCATTGCGAGGAATGCAGATTACAGGTAAAACATTTTTTTAGTGTTTATGCGGTTTAAATTGTACAGATTAAATTAATTGGCTTTCAACAAGAATTAGTGGCAACTGTTCTCATGATGCTGTTACTGGATGGCCCTTTAAATTTTCTGGTTGCGCTAAAATCCGATTTAGCAAGGGATTAAAACAAAGAATATTCTAAATGTGGGTAACTTAATATTCTTACATAAAAATGAAATCGTATAAACACTATTCCAAAGAATTAAATCCTATCCGTTTGTTCAGGAAAGGGTATTTAAGTAATTAATCTAATGATCTTAGTAAATAATCTACTTCAGTGTGATGAGTACACTAGATGTTTTAACAATCTTGGAAAAATATTTAATGATACATAAGTAATTGGTGAGTCAGTGATTCGCTTTACGAATAGTAGTTACATTTTAATTTAGATGGAAAGTTTGGTTAAAATCTTTGATTAATAGAATTCTTTAATATGAAGATCAAATTTTATCATAATTTTTGAACGCCCATTTTAAGACGTAAATAAAATAAACGACCTAGTAACACCTTGTCTCTATATCTTTACCTTTAAGAATGTAAAATCTAATATGAATATTTTTTTTTTCGACAATAATGAAGCGTATGAAGGTGTTTATGACAAACAAGAAAGATTACTGTAATCGAGTGAGTTCATAACAAGCTAATTACCATTCAAGTTGTGTACCATAATTTTTGTACGACTATTTTTAATATACCGAGTGATGCGTTGTTTAGGTTTTAAATAATACAAATAATTATTACCTATTTGAACCTCAAACCTGAAATAATGCCGCTGTCACCAGCCAATACAAACAATAAAAAAGGCAATGCTAATTTGACTGCAAGACTATGCATCATAACGCACAACTGTGGGTAATTATAACGATTAACTGTGCGATATAACTGTTTACGCACAATTGTGCGTAAGCATTGTTTAACATTGGGTAAAGCGTATACGTAAGAGAACGTTTAGTGATACAGGAGTAGAAAAATTACTTTGTAAAACCAGTGCTGTCTCCTTAGAAATGCTTGAGATATACTTCAAAATCCTTTCCCTTAAACCGAAATTAATCTGCGTTTTAAACTATTTGTCTAAATGTTTATTTTGTCTACAACATTCCCAGATTTCTTAAGGTAAATTAAAAAAAATAATGCTATAATCCGACTACAATATATATATATAATCTCCCCGACATATTTTGAATTATATATTATTTAAACTTTGTTGGCATAGTACTAAGATTTAACCAGTTAATATCATTAACAATTGTTGGCCTAAATTTAAAGTTAACTGGAAAAATCGTTTTTAATATCTGGTGTTACACATTGGCACCGCCACAACACTAAATATTTTTTGAAAAGTCTCTGTTTTAATCTGAGGTATTCGGCATTCGTATACACTCCTGGCAAACAAAAATTTTGTAGATTAGTAAAACGTGTGGTGTTTAAGTTGATTAGCGATCCATAAATTTAAAATTAATTCAGGTACGGGATATATATAATTTCAGTTAGCTGAATGGTAACCTAACAGATAGGACAGCATTTTTTTTAAATTTTGTATGAATATTTCAAATGCAAAATAAAAATTTCAAGTATATTTTTAATATGATTTTGAAATTTTTGTCCTTTGTATCTTGCACCATTTTATTATTGTGTATTGAAGATTTCAAATATTCTTTTTCTTTTTACTACCATGAAGAAGGAAATACGAGTTTTAACGTTAAATTATCGCTACGATGAAGTTATTTATATCGTTTCTGTTTCCGTTATATTTTAGTTTAAATTCTCTTAATTCGCTGACGAAAATGGAAAAATAAAGTTGAGGACCATCAGCTTATTGTTATAAGTTACAGTTACCAATCACAGTGATCAAATCTGCGATATTTACAGATAATACCAGCGGGTCAAATTGGGCCCTTAAACACCACTGTTTTCATAAGCAGTTGCGTTTAATCCTTTCCTTATTTGCAACTACTTACTCTCGACTTGCGTGTTCAATGGTAAAATTAAAGAGACTAGGTAATGCACTAGAATAGTAGTGAAATTGGAACTGATGAGTAAGTAATTTTCTCACTAAAATCATAAATGAGGAAATCTGATAATAGTTTAATACCTTGGAACCAGATAATTTCAGCAACAATCTAAACCCCGTTAGGCAATATCAAATTGCAACAATTAAGCGAAACCACAAAATCATTGTTCCGCCTAAAGTTCAATCTTTAAGGGTAGGATTGGTTTTAATAAATTTACAATTTTGCACATAAATCGTAAATATATATATTTATATATATATATATATATATATATATATATATATATATATATATATATACATACATATATATATAGGGTGTTAATTAATGTCGTGGACATATTTCAGGGGGTGATGCCCATATATACATGGTCAAAAAAGCATCATTTTCGTTATACAGGGTGTCAAAGTTTCAATATTTCTCTCGTTTAAAATCGTGGATGGTAGTATACAGGGTGTTACATTTTTTTGCACCACTTACAAGTTTATCTTGCGGACCTTTTTTTTGCAGAACCCTGTATGAATTCTAATGTAAAATTTAAACTCTTTGTTCATTTCTTTAGCTCTTTTGTATTTTGCATTATTCTCGTATCTATCACAGTTTTCAACTTATTTGCAATAATTGCCATAGATGCAAATTAAGTGTAGGCTACATAATGAAACTGAAAAAAGGTAGTAAGCTAAGACAGGTCATTTGTTAACTCTGTTCTTTAATCTGACATTTTGTAAGAAACATATTTGAATTCACAATTATGGACACATTTATGGACTCGCCAACGGCAATTGTTATGAAGCCAGACGGCTCTATGAACAGAAATATCCAAATCGCATGGTGCCCAACAGACAAACATTTGCAAAAGTACATAATCGGCTATATGAAAATGGATCATTCAAGAAATCCACTCATAGCAAAGCAAATAGAACGGTTAGGACTCCTGAAGTCGAGGAAGCAGTCCTGAATGCAGTAGAAAATGATCCTGCTAGCAATACGAGGAAAATTGCAGCAACACTTAACATTTCATTTGTGCTTATATGGAAAATTTTATTAGACAACTTAATGTATCCTTCCACATCCAAACGGTTCAAGCTCTTTTCCCACGTGACTTTCCACTCCGTTTAAATTTTTGCCGGTGGTTCTTACAAATGCTACCCAAAATCCATTATTTGGAAACACGATTTTATTTAGCGATGAGGCAATTTTTTCTAGGAATGCCATACGTAATATTTATAACAATCATTTTTGGGCAAAAGAGAATACGCATTCGATACAAAAAAATAATTTCTAGCAACAATTTTCAGTAAATATGTGGGCCGGCATTATTGGAGATTATTTGATAGGTCCATTTTTCCTCCCAGCAAGGCTTAACGGACGATATTATCGTGAATCTCTCGAAGACGAACTCCCGGTATTGTTAGAAGACGTGCCAATTCTTCTTAGAAATCAAATGTGGTTCACCAGCACCGATAGGGCAAGGGGGCCCTCAGCCATGGCCCTCTAGATCTCCAGATCTGAATAGCCTGGATTTCTTTTTTTGGAGACACCTGAAAACATTGGTGTATCAGACCCCAATCCAGACAGAAGAAGATTTAAGAAACAGAATAATAAATTCATGCGACATCATTCGCAATACTCCTGGAATATTTGTCAGTCCATGAGGCGAAGACTTAATTCTTGCATTCTAGCAAGAGGCGGACATTTTCAACAACTTTTATAATTTTGTTTTATTTTTAATTTAACTGTAATAATATTTTCTCATTGTTGTCGGTTGATTTAAAATAAAACCCGTTTCTTAATTTTTTGCTTAATTTCGCCCACATGCCACCGATGTAATGCATAGATTACTGCAAATAAGTCGAAAACTGTGATAGATACGTGAATAATGCAAAATACGAAAGAGCTAAAAAAATTCATACAGGGTGCTCCAAAAAAAAATCCGCAAGATAAACTTGTAGGTGCTGCAAAAAATGTAACACCCTCTATACTACCATCCACGATTTTGATATTTTATCGTAGAGGTTCTTAAAAGTAATATATGTTTTAAATTTGAACTAATTGCCTTAGAAAGAACTGAAAAAAAAAAACGCAAAAAACGAGAAAAGAATTGAAAATTGGACACCCTGTATAACGAAATAGTAGAGTTTGACCATGTATATATCGGCATTTTTTTCCTATTTTGTGAGTACTCACCCCCCTGAAATATTTTCACGACATTAATTAACACCCTGTATACATACATATATATATATATATACATATACATATATATATATATATATATATATATGTATATATATATATATATATATATATATATATATATATATATATATATATATATATATATATATATATATATATATATATATATATATATATATATACATATATTCTAGTTGTTTTAAAAAAGATAAGGAACACATGCCAAGATGGATATATCTAAAATAATGTTTGCCTTAATTCTTAGCTATTGATCAGAATAAAAAAGATATGGCTTAGTGTGTAGTCATATTTCATAAAAACAATTTGTAAAAAAGTGACATTTCGGCAGGTACTCCTTGCCTTTTCGTAATTAGTAGTGGTTTGGAAAAATCATGTACTTAATATTTACAGATTACTTACCAGTGAAGTGTCAATGGCGATTACTACTAGAAAATCAATCATTTTCTTGTACCTCTACCATATATTCCGAAAGATCAAATGGTTCTTTTCTTTACCTGCCAAAGACCAAAGTGACAAATAAACCAGGAAGAACTGCCACCACAAGAGGAGGTCTCGCCCAATCTGACAACCAGTTCAGATCAAGTACTGGTACACCTAAAATTCAGTCCACTGATTACATGCGTTTCTGCAAATTTTGGCCCGTCTTCACAGATTTGAATTAGTATTTAAATTATTTAATTCTATATCCAGATCGCCGCTTAAGGATGCTCATGTTTCATTAAAATTGCTTTTGGTTGGTCTTTTCAGCTAACCGTCCTGATAGATAAATTGGGGGCATGAATTCTTCACTGAAAACTTATGCACCAAGTTATAGCGGTACTTATTTTACTGTAGGGAAAATAGGGACAATACTCAGAATTTTGGTTAGATGGCATTAAAGAGAATACTTCGTAGTTTTAAATCTATAATATATTTTATAAAAATTATTTAGTTTAATTGTACTAAATCGTTGTTCACATGATGGTGAGTACAGAAGGGTTATAACCATGTATATTATGCCTATTTTATAGCTAGGTAATATAATGTTTTGAATTTTTGATAATCAAAATTAATTTTAATTATAATTTAATTTACATCAATTTTCTCTCGCAAAAATTTTAATATACTAATTGAACCATATCAGATAAAATTCCAAAAAATCTATCTTTCTTGCAAGGGATGAAGGAATTGACAAAGTTTACCCCGATTGTCAAACAATCCATAATAAAATTGTTTTTTAATTGCAGAAGATAAACTTCGTCCCTTTAATAGATAATGCGTTTTAAGGCGCTTATGGTTTCTTTAATCTGTATAATACTTTTAAACACCAAAACATGGAACTTCCCAATGTGGAAAAATTGCAACACCTTCTTACATCATTAGATGAAGAATCATTATCTTTAATATAAGGTCTTCAACTAACAATAATTACGTGGTAACTTATGAAACAATTACCGAAATCTATCAAAATAAAAGATTATTAACTACGTACTAATATTATGAAAATTTTCAAACTTCTGTACAGAAGGGAATTTAAAAATATTCTAAATTATTTTTTCTGTAAATTTACCTACCCTACGTGTTTTGCAATTTGCTGTTGGACAGTGAAATATTCTTTTATCGAATATGCTTCAGAAATTGGACGTAGCCGCCAGAACTGATTTTGAAATACAAAAGATTTTCCGATTTAGCTCGAACTAAATATTTTTTTTTGGAGAATACGTGTGAAGCATTAGACTCAGTTCAGCTGGCTTCTCCAAACAATAATTTAGGTTTTAAAGTAACTGATAAGCAGCGAACGAATTTTACCCCTGGCAGCCGCAAAGGTGAGGAAATATATCTATATTGACGATACTCTAAGTGGAAACCTTAAAGCTTTAACTCGAGCTTATTTAATTAATGAAAATGGAAGGTTTGGGACTCAGGAAATGAACTAGTAATAATTTATTTTTATATGATACTAAGGCAAATATTAATAAGAAAGTCAAAGTAAAAACTAAAAATAAACGTTTGCCTAGCTAGCAAATCAGTGACCCGAGAAAGCAACATCTCTTCTACTAATACCTTCTTAAATTAACTTAGTAGCCTTCTAGATACATAGATGACATTCCTGCCTCCGGGGCACGTTTATATATAGACATTTATATAAAGTTTTTTTTAATAATTAAAAAAATATTGCATCTTTACGACCTTTATTTCCGTTCGGATAGTACTGGTGATCAATGAGTACATATTTTTACTTCCCCCTTAACAGGGAAATACTGTACTTTTGTCATATTTTAGTGTTTGAATATACATCAAGGACTCGATTTAGTTGATTTTGAAGCAATAGTGCGATTAAGGTTTTGCGGACCAACCCACTTAGCAAGAGACAGTCACGTTGAAAATTGTATAGCTTATGTTCGTCTACACACAAAGAAATATGAAGATTTTTTTTAAATTAAACGTCCGATAGCAAACACCAGTTGTGTATGGGTGCATATTTCTATATCCATCTGTTGAAGTCAAGTCGTAATATGTCAAGAAGGAGCGCTCGCATATAAAAAACGTATTATAATGAACCTGTGTGAAGATGGCCGCCAAATTCTAGCCGCTCAAGCCCCGAATGCTGCCGACGGCCGCTATCAGTGGCGCACTGATATTTTATTTGTCAGTATATATTTTAAATGAAATATGATTAAATATTGACAATTTAGTTAAATTACCTATAAAATACACTTTCATGTCGAGAACCGCCTAGTAAGAATATTTCAGATCTGCTTCGAAATGTAAAAATCGATTCTACACATTACCTTTAATTGTTATAATTTTGTGAACGTTTATATGCTAAACAGTTACTTGTTTCTTTAACAGCTTACTTCCGATTGAAAGATACAACAGACGTAAAACAAAAGGAAGCCTTAGTTCTGTAAAAATAAATTATATAGCAGAATATACTCACAGGAGTATTGTATACCCCCTGTAGAAACTTCCAGTTCCAGTTAGAGTCCATAAATATAATAAATTATATACCTTAAAGGGTAGGTTGCCGTTTCTGGGGTAATTGGGGCGGCTGAATCATTGCGGACTAGCTTAGAGGTACAAGGGCATATAGAAGAGTATTTCTGTCGATCTAGTTTTTGGGGATAAAGGGTGCGGGGCTAAGAAAAAAATTAAATTCCCAAAAGGGTAGGTGGCTATTTCCGGGGTAATTGGAGCGGCTGAATTATTGCGGCCTTGTTTGGAGGTATGAGGGCATACAGAAGAGTATTTCTGTCGATCTAGTTTTTGGGATCAAGGGTAGGGGCTAAGAAAAAAACTAAATACATAAAAGGCTTTGTGGCTCTTTTCGAGGCAATTGGAGCGGCTAAATCATTGTGACCTAGTTTGGAGGTACGAGGGCATATATAAGAGTATTTCTGTCGATCTAGTTTTTGGGGATAAAGGTTACGGGGCTAAGAAAAAAATTAAATATCCAAAGGGGTAGGTGGCTGTTTTCGGGGTAATTGAAGCGGCTGAATCATTGTGACCTAGTTTGAAGGTATGAGGGCATATATAAGAGTATTTCTGTCGATCTAGTTTTTGGGGAAAAAGGGTACGGGGCTAAGAAAAAAATTAAATACCCAAAAGGGTTGGTGGCTGAATACGGGGTAATTGAAGCAGCTGAATCATTTTGGCCTGGTTTGGAGGTACGAGGGCATAGAAAAGAGTATTTCTATCGATCTAGTGTTTGTGGACAAGGGGTACGGGCCAAAGAAAAAATTAATTACCCAAAAGGGTAGGTGGCTGTTCGATAACAGTATTTCTGTCGATCTAGTTTTTGGCGATAACGGTTACGAGGCTAAGAAAAAAATTAAATATCCAAAAGAGTAGGTGGCTGTTTTCGGGGTAATTGGAGCGGCTGAATCATTGTGACCTAGTTTGAAGGTATGAGGGCATATATATATATTTTTGTCGATCTAGTTTTTGGGGATAAAGAGTACTGGGCTAAGAAAAAAATTAAATACCCAAAAGGGTTGGTGGCTGTTTTCGGGGCAATTGAATCATTCTGACCTAGTTTGGAGGTACGAGGGCATATATAAGAGTATTTCTGTCCATCTAGTTTTAGGGGATAAAAATTACGGAAAAAATTAAATATCCAAAGGGGTAGGTGGCTGTTTTCGGGGTAATTGAAGCGGCTGAATCATTGTGACTTAGTTTGAAGGTATGAGGGCACATATAAGAGTATTTCTGTCGATCTAGTTTTTGGGGATAAAGGGTACGGGGCTAAGAAAAAAATTAAATACCCAAAAGTGTTGGAGGCTGAATACGGGGTAATTGAAGCGGCTGAATCATTTTGGCCCAGTTTGAAGGTACGAGGGCATAGAAAAGAGTATTTCTATCGATCTAGTTTTTAGAGAACAAGGGGTACGGGCCAAAGAAAAATCAATTACCCGAAAAGGGCAGGTGGCTGTTTCCGGGATAATTGGAGCGGCTGAATCATTGCGGCCTAGTTTGGAGGTACGAAGGCATATAGAAGTCGTCTGTGTCGATTTAGTTTTTGGGGATAAATGGTGCGGGGCTAAGAAAAAAATTTAATAACCCAAATGGCTGGTGGCTGTTTCCGGAGTAATTGGAGCGGCTGAATCATTGCGGCTTAGTTTAGAGGTACGAGGGCAAATATAAGAGTATTTCTATAGATCTAGTTTTTGGGGATAAAGGGCACGAGGCTAAGAAAAAAATTAAATACCCAGAAGGGTAGGTTTTCGGGGTAATTGGAGCAGCTGAATTATTGCGGCCTAGTTTGGAGGTACAAGGGCATATATAAGAGTACTTTTATAGATCTAGTTTCTGGGGATAAAGGGCACGGGGCTCAGAAAAAAATTAATTACCCAAAAGGGTAGGTGGCTGTTTCCGGGGTAATTGGAGCAGCTGAATCATTGCGGCCTAGTTTGGAGGTACGAGGGCATATATAAGAGTATTTCTTTAGACCTCGTTTCAGGAAATAGAAGGTACGGGGCTAAGAAAAAAATTAAATACCCGAAAGGGTAGGGGGCTGTTTCCGGGGTAATTGGAGGGGCTGACTCATTGCGGCCTAGTTTGGAGGTACGAGGGCATATATAAGAGTATTTCTATAGATCTAGTTTTTGGGAATAAAAGGTACGGGGCTAAGAAAAAAATTAAATACCCAAAAGGGTAGGTGGCTGTCTTGGGGTAATTGGAGCGGCTGAATCATTGCGGCCTAGTTTGAAGATAGAGGGCATATAGAAGAGTATTTCTGTCGATCTAGTTTGGGGATAAAGGGTACGGGGCTAAGAAACAAATTAAATACATAAAAGGGTAGGTAGCTGTTTCCGGGGTAATTGGAGCGGCTGGATCATTGCGGCCTAGTTTGGAGGTATGAGGGCATATATAAGAGTATTTCTATAGATCTAGTTTTTGTGGATAAAGGGTACGGGGCTAAGAAAAAAATTAAATACCCAAAAGGGTAGCTGGTTGTCTTCGGGGTAATTGGAGCAGCTGAATTATTGCAGCCTAGTTTGGAGGTACGAGGGCAAATAGAAAAGTATTTGAGTCGATCTAGTTTTTGGGGATAAAGAGGGTACGGGCTAAGAAAAAAATTAAATACAAAAAAGGGTAGTTGGCAGTTTCCGGGGTAATTAGAGCCGCTAAATCATTGCGGCCTAGTTTGGAGGTACGAGCGCATATATAAGAGTATTCCTATAGATCTTGTTTTTGGGGATAAACGGCCCGGGGCTAAGAAAAAAATTAAATACCCAAAAGGGTAGGTGGCTGTTTCCGGGGTAATTGGAGCGGCTGAATCATAACGGCCGAGGTGAGAGGTACAAGGGCATATATAAGAGTATTTCTATAGATCTAGTTTTTGGGGATAAAGGGTACGGGCCTAACAAAAAAATTAAATACCCAAATGGGTTTGTGGCTCTTTTCGGGGCAATTGGAGCGGCTGAATCATTGAGACTTAGTTTGGAGGTACGAGGGCATATATAAGAGTATTTCTATCGATCTAGTTTTTGGGGATAATGGGTACGGGCCTAAGAAAAAATTAAATATCCAAAAGGGTTGGTGGCTGTTTCCGGGGTAATTGAAGCGGCTGAATCATTGCAGCCTAGTTTGGAGGTGCGAGGCTATATAGAAGAGTATTTCTGTCGATCTGATTTTTGGGGATAAAGGGTGCGGGGCTAAGAAAATAATTTAATACCCCAAAGGTTTGGTGGCTGTTTCCGGGGTAATTGGAGCGGCTGAATCATTGCGGCGTAGTTTAGAGGTACGAGTATTTCTATAGATCTAGTTTTTGGGGATAAAGGGTACGAGGCTAAGAAAGAAATTAAATACCCAAAAGGGTAGGTGGCTGTTTCCGGGTTAATTTGAGCGGCTGAATCATTGCGGAGTAGTTTGGAGGTACGAGGACATATAAAGAGTATTTCTATAGATTTAGTTTTTGGGGATAAAAGGTACGGTGCTAAGAAAAGAATTAAATACCCAAAAGGGTAGGTGGCTGTTTCCGGGGTAATTGGCGTAGCTGAATCATTGCGGCCTAGTTTGGAGGTACGAGGACATATATAAGAGTATTTCTATAGATCTAGTTTTTGGGGATAAAAGGTACGAGGCTAAGAAAAAAATTAAATACCCAAAAGGGTAGGTGGCTGTTTCCGGGGTAATTGGAGCGGCTGAATCATTGCGGTATACTTTGGAGGTACGGGAGGATATATATGAGTATTTCACTTGGTTTAGTTTTTGGGGATAAAGGGTACGGGGCTAGAAAAAAAAAATTATATCTTCTTTATATCCCCTTTCGATATCGCCCCACCCGAACAAAGTCGCGGGTATTCGCTAGTTACTATAATAATTCTAAACAACATAGATAAACAAGCAAATTGTTGTTGGCAATAGTTTTGTCAAACTTTTTAAATAAACTATTTAACTAACTACTAAGTATACATTTCGCCACATTTCATATTGCCATAAAGCACATTTGCAATATTTTAAAAATAAAGCATACCTACTTAAGCAATATTTTTTATGTACTAATTTTTTGTACAGATTCTTATTTTCATACGAAAAAATTAAATAATAAACACCCCACATACCCATTAAACTGCAACTCACCTTTAAATATTTTTTTAATTTCAACCCCGTGCCCTTCTGATCAAAAAATATAACGACAGAAATAAACTTCTATATGCTCTAGTATCTATAAACTATATGGCACTAATTCAGCCACTTCAATTACCCCAGAAAATGAACCAACCATTTTAGATATTTAATTTTTTCTTAACCCCGTACCCCTTATCCCCATGAACTAAATCGACAGAAATACTCTTCTATATGCCCTCGTACCTCTATGCTAGGCCGCAATGAATCAGCCGTTCCACTACCCTAGAAACAGCAATCAACCCTTTTAGTTATTTAAGTTTTTCTTAACCCCATACCCTCTATCCCCAAAAACTAAATCGACTCTAATACTGTTCTATATGCCCTCGTACCTCCAAGTTAGGCCGCAATGATTCAGCCGCTCCAATTACCCCGGAAACAGACACCTACCATTTTGGGTATTTAATTTTTTCTTAGCCCCGTACCCTTTATCCTCAAAAACTAGATCTATAGAAATACTCTTATATATGCTCTCGTATCTCTAAACTAGGCCGCAATGATTCAGCCGCTCCAATTACCCCGGAAACAGCCACCTACCCTTTTGGGTATTTAATTTTTTTCTTAGCTCCGTACCTTTTATCCCCAAAAACTAGACCTATAGAAATACTCTATATATGCCCTCGTACCTCCAAGCTAGGCCGCAATGATTTGGCCGCTCCAATTACCCCAGAAACAGCCACCTACCCTTTCGGGTATTTAATTATTTTCTTAGTCCCGTACCCTTTATCCCCAAAAACTAGATCTATAGAAATACTCTTATATATGCCCTCGTACCTCCAAACTAGGCCGCAATGATTCAGCCTCTCCAATTACCCCGGATACAACCACCTACCCTTTTGGTAATTTAATTTAAAACTTCTCAACTGAACACAACTCCGCCAAACCAAGATCTACAAGAATACTCTTCTATATGCCCTCGTACCTCTAAACTAGGCCGCAGTGATTCCGCCACTTCAATTACCCCGAAACAGTTGCCTACCCTTTTTGGGTATATATTTTTTTTTGTTAGCCCCGTACCCTTTATCCCCAGAAACTTGATTGAAAGAAATACTCTTGTATATGCCCTCGTACCTCTAAACTAGTCCGCAATGATTCAGCCGCTCCAATTACCCTGGAAACAGCCACCTACATTTTTGGATATTTAATTTTTTTCTTAGCCCCGTACCCTTTATCCCCAAAGACTAGATCTATAGAACTACTCCTATATATGCCCTCGTATCTCTAAACCAGGCCGCAATGATTCAACCGCTCCAATTACCTAGGAAACAGCCACCTACCCTTTTGGGTATTAATATTTTTTCTTAGCCCCGCACCGTTTATCCCCAAAAACTAGATCGATAGGTATACTTTTCTATATGCTCTCGACCTCTAAACTAGGCCGCAATGATTCAGCCGCCCCAATTACCCCGGAAACAGCCACCCACCCTTTTGGTTATTTAATTTTTTTCTTAGCCCCGTACCCTTTATCCCCAAAAACTAGATCTATAGAAAGACTCTTATATATACCCTCGTACCTCCAAACTAGGCCGCAATGATTCAGCCGCTCCAATTACCCCGGAAACAGCCATCTACCTTTTTGGGTATTTAATTTTTTTCTTAGCCCCGTACCTTTTATCCCCAAAAACTAGATTTATAGAAATACTCTTATATATTCCCTCGTACCTCTAAACTAGGCCGCAATGATTCAGCCGCTCCAATTATTGCGGTGGCACTTACAGTTTAAGATATGTGTGCTTGACCATTAGCTCTTAAAGAAAATGTTGAGCCCAAATAAGATCACTGAGAACTTGAGGTGTGTCGTTTGTGATGATATTTTAAAGGTTCGTACCAATTTATAGTTGATGCGTATTTTTACGAAGCTGCATTCTATATTAACTGGGTTATACGATCTCTGGTAAACTTAGAAAATGAAATATTTGACTTGAAACAGTTTATTATGTGTGAAAATAGACAATAAATCCTCCCATTGTATACTGGACAGAGGAATAGAAATTGAATGAATATTGTGATAAAAGTTTGCATAATATGATTTAATTATTTTATTCACACACAGACTTATTTATTGTGCTACAATATATATTGTTATGTTTGCATAATCCATATTTTTTTGATATCTGGGAATAGCCAGTGTTATTATGCACCACAATGTTTTTAAGTAGCAAATAAGATCAAAACAAAAATGCTATTTTTTGCTCCAGAGCGTAGTTACTTGTTGGTTGTAATAAATTAGCTCTAGAAGTTTACGTCTTCCTGACGCTTTACACCCCGGCAAGTTATTGTGCCTTGGGCAGCAGTAAAAATCCAAAGTTTCATGTTTGATGTGTAGAATTCTTCAATTGCACTAACATGACTAATTAAAGAAATGTGCATTTTCAAATAAAATTTCCTTTGAACTTCAACCCTTTGACAAATGAATTGAACAAAATGATATAAAGTGCTAATTTTATTTTCGAGACAAAGATTGATACAGATTGAACTACAAATATACTGGAAACAGGTATCACCTTATCGAAATTTCACTAATGGAATTTTACTACTAAAAGATAGAATTATAAGTATATTAGCAAAACTAGCACACTAGTTTCAGTTTAATTACAATTTTATGTTCTTATTTTTTAAACTATTTAAAATTATAATTTTCCCGCTTTTTTCCGTCTGTTGCTGCTTTAATTAAATACCTTCAGTAATAAGAGATATTGTCAGGTGTTTAAAGTGGTCATATTAGCTCTGGATTTGGAGAGAAAAAGCGGTCTGTATTTTTTAACTCATAATTGTTATACAAATTTAAGAATTCTAGCTTACTGAAGTCGCTGTTTGCGATTGCCGTTCGAAGCATCTAGTGTAGTTTTTTATGCGAAAAAATGTGAAGGAAAAAAATTTACCTAATAAATACGGGCATACCGTCTGGCCAAAATACATATTTGATATGCATTTTCAAGTAAATCATAATACATGGAAAAGAAAAGCAAAAATCAAAAATAGGTTTAACCTGCTAAATTTACGTCACACAGTTTGATAATCGTCCATAGATTATTTTCTCTTAACTGTGGTTTGATTATGTCACATCCGAAATGTTCACGCACTATACAGGGACACAATAGGTCAAGTTTTGTATATACATATTTTTAGTTAAATGTGTATGTTTTTTATTTATTCGAGCTCAATTAAATTCTGTGATTTATTTATTTTGAAGATGATAGTAAATTTTATGGTTTGAAGAAAAAATAGTATACTGACTATTTCACTTAAAATTCTAAACTCCGTTTTCTCCGGAACTAACCAAGTTATCAAAATGTAATGAAAAGCATTTACGAGATGAGGCAATAATAAATATTTGCGGTTAAAATAAAAACAAAAAACAATGCCCTCACCACTAAAGGCATCGCAACGCCAAGAAAAAATGAAACATTTGCAAGAACTCAGTCAGTCTCAAACTTCAAAAATACCCAAATTATAAAAGAATTTTTACAAGTTTTAAACTGATGGTACCAGTTACTGATATATACAGGGTCATGTACTTACATTCCAAACGTCGCTTTCTCGCAAATTAATGGGGAAAGTAAGTAAATTGTATTATATAGGTACGTGTAAATGTTATTTTTCAGTACTATCTGAATCTATTACTACTTTATGTATATTATAAAACAAATCTAAATATTGCTTCTCTATTTTATTTGAAATGTTGAACACAGTTCATCCAGTTTTGGCTTCCAATATTAGCATTTTTTTGTTAAACACATTTTTTTCGAGAGTCCTTCATAAACGTTTAAAAGTATGTTCTGTGCAATTTCGCTTAATGTCTTTGCCTGCCCGAAGTACTATTAGTATTATCAACATACGAGTACACGTTTTGCAGATTCGCCCCGATTTCAATATTTTTAATATTCAAATTTTCAATTAAAACGCTGTTTTGTGAAAGCCACGGTCGCCACATTTTAAAATCTTAAATCTAATTTTATATTTTAACTAATTAAAATATGATTGCATAAAACAAACACTTTAGTAGTAATATTAGGGCCGTCCGTCTGGTCGGGGTGTGAGCAAATTATGCTAATAAGACACTTATAGGTTACAAGGACCAGGAGGGACAAGCAGTATCTTTTGGTTTCAAGTTAATCCGGGTTAATTTGGGAGTATACCCTCTGACATAATCGAAAGCAATTTTTGCTTAAAGCCATTTTGCACTTGCAAAAATAATATATGTTTGCTCTTTACTTTCATATAACTTTACCGGTCAAACACACTTATAGAAATGCATGTAACGTATTTTTATTCATTTCTTGATGTATGCGGACGATGGTGCTATGTGTATTTTTAATTTACCTATTGGGTAGGAGATCACCCAGGGCGCAAGCCTGTCTGATGAGGTCCAAAAATCATGATTGCAGGAAGATACCCTGGCAATCAAAAACAATTTTTGATTTAGACCATTTTGCGCTAGCAAAAGATCTTGCGCACTATCAGGTCATATAATTAATACTGGCCACACATGCAATTTCCTATAAACTAAAATCTTACACGTTGAAAATAATACTACCAAAAGAAAATTTTTAGAAATGGCAGAAATTAGAAAAGAAACTTTGGCAGTGAATAAAAAAACAAATATCGAAATTTAGTTCAATTTACTCTTATATTTTATTTTTAGATGAAACAAAATTTTCCAATAATGGTAATAGTGGTAAAAATAACAATTATAATTAATTATATGAAAGATTCTAAAGTTTGCTTTCCTATACATACTGGTACTATTTATAGCTAAAATCTAAGCATCTTTTTTCAAATATAAACATTCTCTTAACCTTTAAATTTTAATCAATTTGATTGTCAATTTCAATTTTATTGTCATCAAAAAAACAAATTATTTATTGTCATTTGAAGTTTGACATCAAAATTCTACGCAGAGAAATATCTGCTTCAAACAAGCATTTTTCTCAAAATTACTACAAGTATTTTTCGTTTTTACTTCCCTCGTAAAAAGGAAGTATTGTAATCGTGAAAAAATCTCGAGGATCTTCACGTTTCAGGGATCCTAGATGACGAAAAAACATGTTTTCGTCATCATTTCGGCGGTCTGTCTGTCTGCCTGTCTGTTTGGACCTGTAACATTTTGCTAAAAATCCAATATGGCGAAACAAAATGGCGGCTTAGTGAAATGTTAAGAAAATTATTATTAAAAAACTACTCATCCAATTTATCTCAAATTTTGCAAAAACGTTAATTATTATGTTGGAATCCACTGATAATATTTTGGCACGAATCCAAGATGGCGGAATAAAATGGCGGCTTAATAGAATATATAAAAATTCAGCCTGAAAAAACTGCTCAATGGTTTGATTTCAAATTGTGTGCTATAACTAAATGTAGTATAGGGATCAACTAGTAAAATAATGGTATTAATTCAAGATGCTCGAACAAAATGGCGACGAAATAAAATGTTTGTAATCGTGAGAAAGACACATTACACATCTTTACGTTTTAGCGTCGCTAGATGCCTTAAAATATGTTTTAACAACTCCGTCGGTCCTTCTGTCGGTTTTCCTGTGTTTCTGTCAGTTCGCGGCATACCTACCTACTACTTACCCGATTGACTTCAAATTTTGATCAAAAATTAAAGGTCATATGGGGATGGCCTGGTAGGATTTTGGTAAAAATCCAATGTGGCGAAACAAAATGGCCGCTTAGTAAAATGTTAAACAAATTATTATTACAAAATTACTCATCCAATTTATCTTAAATTTTGCAAAAGCATCAAGTATTATATTGGAACCAACTAGTAATGTTTTGGTACGAATCCAAGAAGGCGGAACAAAATGGCGGTTTAATAAAATATATAAAAATTCAACCTGAAAAACTGCTTAATGGTTTGATTTCAAATTGTGTGCCATAACTGATTATGGTATAGGGATCAACTAGTAAAATCGTGGTAGTAATTTAAGATGGCGGAACAAAATGGCGACCAAATAAAATGTTTGTAATTGTGAAAAAGTCACCCTTTCACTTTTACACAACTTTAAGTTTTAGCGTCGCTAGATGCCGAAAAATATGGTTTTATCAACTCCGTCGGAGAAAGTCTATCGGTCTTTCTGTCTGTCTGTCAGTTTGCGACATAGCTTAAAGACAACTTAACCGATTGACTTCAAATTTTGGTTTAAGGGTCATATGGGGATGACCTGGTAATATTTTGGTAAAAATCCAATATGGCTGAAAAATGTTGAAAAAAATTTGTTAGAGTGGTATATCACTTGGGATAAGATCCAGTAAAGAAACAAGTCTTTTTTAAATTTTCGGCGTTTCGGAACTTAATTTGTACATCTTCAGGACATATATAAATCGTCTATTCTACAGGAAACCCATATTATCAGTCTTTACCTACTCCGTTGGTCCGCAGATATTTCCTATATATTAAGTTTCTAAATGGTTTTCGTTAAAAAACCTCTTGTTGTTATGTTACAGTGGTGTATTATTTGGGGTTAGGGTCCAGTAAAAAATAAAAGTCTATTTTTAAATAGTTGAGGTTTCGCAACTTTATTGTTGCATCCTTATGACACACATATAGTTTCTATATCCTGCATGAACCCCATATTATCAGTCTTTACCTACTCCGTTGGTCCGTTTCCCAGATATTATGTTTTTATGAGAAAGAAACAAAATTACACAATTTAAACAATTTAAAAACTTTTTTAAATTGTCGAGGTTTCGCAACTTTATTGATGCATTCTCAGGACACATATATAGATTCTATATCCTGCATGAAACCTATATTATCAGTCTTTACCCACTACGATGGCAAAACAAAATAACGACCGAATAAAATTTTTAAAAAATCAATGTAAAAAAATCTTGTTCAATTGTTTTTGCAGAAAAATTAGATATGAAAATGGGATAACCTGGTACGAATTTTGTATTAGATTTATTTTATTATGTCCAAAAGTCAAGTGTGGCATAGATAGAAAGAAAATGTTAAAATACTGGTAGGAATCCAATATGATTATATTGTAAATTTAGACGCATTATTAATATTATTAATTAAATTTAATTGTTTGAATTTTAAGGACCCTTGACGAAGAAATTAAAATATGGCGGAAGCATGGTTAAATAAAAATAAAACGTTAATAACGACATTTCCTGACCAAATTCCCCGTTATATATATATATATATATATATATATATATATATATATATATATATATATATATATATATATATATATATATACACGCAAAAATTAAATACCTAAATGCCATAGATTCACGATATCTTCTCGGGAAATTACCAAAATCGATTCCTGTGAAATCTTTTGGGTTTCGCTTTGTAAATTACCGCATTCGAGAGTTGATTTTGTATTATTGCCTAGAGTACAAAAAAGACGTAAATTTATTTATTGAAATTTTTGAGATGTTTTACTTTATATATATATATATATATATATATATATATATATATATATTTAATATATGCAAAATTTATATTTAATAATTAAAAATGAAATAAATATATAATTTATTTCATTTTTAATTATTAAATGTAAATGGGAATAATAATATTGTTGCCTCTTCCCTTTTTATTTAATTTTGAGCTTACAATGGTTTCTTCTAGGTTAAAATGTGTTTAAATATATACGTTAAATTAAAATGAGAACACCAAAAAATAAAAAACTTATGCTATATATCAAATGCCGGTGCACGAAATGTAACAGAGTCTACATTGGGCAAACTGGTCAATAATTGGGTAGCAGGTTGAACGGCCATAGATATGAAAAATCAACCAGACCGCTTTCACTAAACATGAAAGTCAATTTCAATATAAGTTTAACACTAAAATCCTCAAAACCGAACCAAATAAACAAAAAAAATTCTGGAAATGATATATATTAAAAGAAAAATCAACACTCTATTAACGACAAAACAGACATCAAAAACCTCAGCAAAATATATACCAATATTCTTTAATTTGGTAAAATATGTTTAATTCTGGGAAGATATATCATACTATATATACTATATACTATAATAATAATTTTTCGATTTCTGAAGCCCTGACAAGGGAAAAAATATATATATTATGTATGTATGTACATGAAAATAATGTAACTGAAATAGAATTTAATATAATGATAGTAATAACAATAAAATATTATAAAGAAAATTAAAAAATTAATAATAATTTTTTTTTATTTTTTTGGGATTCGAACCTGTAGGGTCTGTCCTGGGTAACGGCTCCGTTTGTGTATCACTGCCTGATATGATAACAATTGTGTTAACATGTCAAGTGCCACATATAGTCCATTTTTACTTCCCCCATAAGGAGAAATATTGTAATCGAAAAAAAATCACTCTTCGAGAAAAACACGTTTTCTCGTCTGTCTGTCTGTCGGTCTGTCTCTTCGCAGCATAGCTAAAATACTACTTACCCGATTGACTTCAGATTTTGGTCAAAAATTAGGGATTATATAGAGACGACCTGGTAACATAAAAAAAAAATCCAATATGGCAAAACAAAATAGCGGCCTAGTGAAATGTCAATAAAATTATTATGAAAGTGCTTGCCCAATTTATTTAAAATTTTGTACAAAAATAAAGTATTATGTAGGAATCAACTGGTAAACTTTTGGTATGAATACAAGACGGCGGAACAAAACAGCAGCTTAGTAAAATATTTAAAAATTCAGCCTAAAAAACTACTTAATGGCCTAATTTAAAATTATGTGCCATAAATTATTGTGGTATACAGAAAAACTAGTAAAATTATCGTACTAATTCAAGATGGAGGAACAAAGTGGCGGCTAAATGGAATATTTGTAATCGTGAAAAAAATTGCCCTCCCAAATTTTACATATCTTCACTTTTTAGAGCCTCTAGATGCCGCCAAATATGTTTTGTCAATTCCGTCGGTCCGTCTGTCGGTTTGTCTGTCTGTCTGCCAGTTTATGTCAATACTTACGCGATTGACTGCAAGTTTTGGTTAAATATTAAGGGTCATATAGAGATAACCTGGTAAAAATACAAAATGGCGGCTTAGTTGAAATGTTTAAAACAAATATTACTGAAAAACTATTTATCTAATGTATCTCAAATTTTGCATAAAGTCAATTATTATGTAAGAATAAACTGGTAAAATTTTGGTACGAATTTAAGATGGCGGAACAAAATAGCGGTTTAGAAAATCCCCAAATCTAAATATGTCTGAAGAGTCTGAATTCAAAAAAAATAAATCTGACTACTACAGAGTACATATTCGAGCCAGGCACGTAGCCAGGTTTAGCGTACTCTGGCGGGACTTTTGAAATTATTGGACTTGTAATCCAAAAAAAAGGCAATTAGTAATGCATACTGATGTCATTATCATAAAAAGTGTGTCGGATAATGTACCTTCTGAAAAAGCAGTAGTAAAATGTCAGTTCAGACCCCCTGGACCTTCCCTCCCGAAACTCTAAAAATATTTTGATATATGTTTCTCACTATTTTTCTTGAGTTTTTTTCTGGTTTTTTTTCAGAAGGTAGATGTTCCGAAATGTTTTGTATAATAATGGACATAAAGTCACGGTTGCCTTTTCTGAACTTGGATTGCATAGACACAAGTTCTTTAAGTTCAAATGTCCCTAACCCTAAGTGAGTAGCTGTGGCTTATATAATAAAAGATGATATATTTCCTAAGTCAAGTAGACAATTTATGATTTGATAATTTCTTCGATTATCCAAGGTATGGACATGCGTGATTTCTCTCCAATTACAATACTTAAGTATAAGGAAGTAAAAGGGAGTATTTGGTCTTGACGCGTAACAAAGAGCAAGAAGGTAGAAAGATATTACATTTTTAAAAATAAATTAATTTTTTCTCCACCCCTGTCCTTGCCACTTCACCTATATTCATTAAGGGTGTATAAGTCCATATGTTTGCAAAATTGTATTAAATATGAGGTAATGATAAAACAGATATTGCATTCATGACGTTCTCCTATCCACAATACCGAACGAAATATCCAAGAATTACACACTAAATGACCTGTATTTTGAAACAACTTTTCTATTTAGGTTACTCTTTTTCCAAAAGGTCAATGAAGTAAGTCTATTGTACTAAGCTATGGCAAATTAAGTATTCTCAACGCAAAAAGTAGTTTTTACCCATGTTAAAAGATCTAAAACAAAACCATCGCAATGGAATCTTGCTGGTATACGAACTAAAAACAAATACTTTATTTGGCCTTTGAAGTATCTTTTGTACCGGAAGACAAAAATACAACATATAAAGAACCGCTTTTCTATAAGGTTTGCGGGTTTGTCTTAGTTTTCTTTCTTCTTTTTCTTTTCGATTGTGGCGTAGTAATAGAAAGACGCTAGAGAGTAATTTTACGAATGAAATTATAAAAAGAAGCGCATAAACTTCTTTTTTTTTGAGCCTGAAAAATTACAAACTCCGGGGCCAAACTAGCCCAATCAAATATAAATGGTGAGAGAAAAGTATACTATTTTGTTTGCGCTTTACTGAACATGTTTAAACGGCTTTGTCACATTTCGGTTGTATACATTCTCTGGTAAAAGTTTAAAATGGGAATATATTTTTGGAAATGGTATTGTACAGTTGCTATAGATACACCATTTTATATTTTCACGCAATGTGTTTTTAGTTATATATATTATTTCCATTTTTTCCAAATTGAATATTATTATCAAACATACCTTAAAAATTGATGCACTGTTCCTGGCTTAGTGTTATACCTAACTTCACTGTGTACAGGGTGTCACACGTAAATAACCTTAGCTGTAAAACTGTACTATAAACTATAACTAGAACAGACTGACGGAAATGAGACAATATGCTTTTCAGGTCCCAGGGTCATTAAAATGCAAATATCTCCAAAAATTTGAGGGGAGTAAAAATAATATAAACACAAAGAAATAATTTGAATATTGTATAAACGCAATTAACACTGTATTTTTCATTTAGATTCTAATAACCGTTTTGTCTTACAAATTTGCATTTAAGTTTAAAAGCAAAACTTGCCTTGTAAACTGAAGGTGTTTTCGTCCTATTGATCGTGACAAATAAGACACATTAATTATAGATCTTGACGTGGTTATGCTTATCTTATCTAAATTCCATATTGCATATTTATTTTAAAACATTGATAAAACTGGCCAAAAATGTCAAATTACAAATGTTCATATCACGAAAGCAAATTAATTTGGGTATACATGACATTTTACAATGTTATGTATTTAAATTCAATGTAGAATTTAAAAATTTAAGAATATATATAGGGTATCCCATTCAAAATTACGAAGTTGATACTGACCCAAGGTAAACGACTCACCCTGCATATACGAAAATATCATAAATTAAAACTTCGTTTGTGAGTTGCTTTATTTGCGCCAGCCTGTACATATAACACAGTCCTTAAATGCAGCTAATTATTTGATAATAACTTTATACAAGTCCTATAAACTGCGATATATTTTTTAGGTTTTTAATTGATTTATTGTTATTTTAATTTTTACTAATAATATTATTTATTTTTCGTAGCCCGATTTTTAGTCTATAAAAAATAAATTGTTTCTCTTATTAGGTCGCTATTTTGCCTTGCCATATAACATTCGCTTTGAATTGTACCCATCTATCCCTGTTTCACATTTTATTTATGAACAAAATCTCAAGTCAATTGGATAAGTCGTTTTTTGATTCTGATTTATAAACATTTCATTAGTGAAAGTTCAAAAGAAAAAAATTTTTTTTCTTTATCGGATAGCTAAGTCGGATATTTAATTTTCTGTTTTTTTTCCTAGCTACCTTTTGGTTTTTTTTTCAAAAAAAAAACCAGGAATATAAAGTGCATAGCATTTTAAAATTGATCGAATAGAATGCGAGAAAAAAATGAAGGTATATGGAATTGATAATGGTCAATATCTCGAAATTTGTTACCCCTACGCTTCCGAAACTATAAAAAATTAATTGTGCGTGTGAAATTACGTATAAGACCCCTCTTATACGTAATTTCAAGGTCAATTTCATTTTGGGTTACTTCCTAAAAAAATATAAACTTGGTCTAGCGTGTTTTGTTTGACAGATATTATAGGTCTAAATTTGAAATTTAGTTTTTGGCCTTTATCTGTCAAACGATTAGTCTCTAAATATTCGTGCATGTATCGTATCGCCATATAGATTTTTTTGAAATTTGATTTATTTGTCACTCGCACATTTTTTGAATTATCAACAAAAAACTGATTTTATTGAAAATTTTTGGGCCAAAAATTAACTTATTTTTCTCCATATTTAGTGAAGTGAAATAACTCTACGAATTCAAATGAATTTCTAAAAGTATTGTACGCCGATTTAATGGCGACCCTCATATATTACAAAATAAAGCTTCGTTTCACAGCAATATGCTTTTATATTTAACTTTTTTCCGTAATTTTATTGTTTTCCATATAAGTTAGTGGGTTGTCCTACGGTCCCTGTTTCACACTTGATCTTTGCGAAAAAATCTCAAATCAAATGGATAAGTAGTTTTTTGGTTCTGATTTTTTTAAAAAATTCAGCCAATATTTCACCATTTTATATATATATATATATATATATATATATATATATATATATATATATGTATATGTATATATATAAATATATATATATATATATATATATATATACATATCATACTTTGATTTTTTTGACATTTAGTGCGTTATTTCGTTCCTCCAACTTGGATTATTACCGAATGTTCCCATTATATCCCATATGATTTTTGTTTTTTGACCAAAATTTGAAGTCTTAATCGGATGAGTTGTTTTTAAACTATTGCGCGTCCAGACAGGGTGAAAGAAAAACAGACCAACAAAAATGAGAGAACATGTTTTTCAGGGCCCAGAGACACTAAACTTCATACTTTCCCAAAAATCTAAGTGATGATTTTCACGAGTACAATGCTTCCCACTCCCGACGGAAGTAAAAATCATATTACAAAAAAAGAAATACTTTAAAAATTATAAAATGCAATTCACACTATAATTTTTATTTAGATTTTATAAATGAGTAACAGAAAGTAAACATGCAGAACAAAAATATATTTAAGGAATATTTGATTCTAATAGGCGTTTTTGTACAATAATTTTGCATTTAAGTTAACTATATAATTTTGCATTTAAGTTAACTAATACGCAAAACTTGTATGTATGTAAACTATATAAACTGAAAGTGTTTTCGTTTTATCAATCGCAATAGGACACATTGATTATAGATCTGGAAGTGGTTATGGTTGGCATCTCTAAATTATATATTGCATATTTATTAAATTAAACATTGTTTATAGCTCCTTTACCTCTTATATTTCATCGCTCGATAGTTAGTGGCATAAATTTCACCACGGCCAACCTTGGGCTTTAGTTATCTCCATTGACGTAAGTATTGCCATGAGAGTTGATCAATTTCAATTATGATACGTATTAACTTCTGTATTAAGGAGGTGTAAAAAAGTAATTTTTTGCTTTTAATAATTCACATAATTTTCTGAAGAATTGATAGTGAGAAGCCCCCTATACAGCATATATACAATTTTAGTTAAAAAATCAACCACATTTTTATTTCTGATTTTAGCGAAAAAAATTATTCTACATTTATAAAATTTTATATATATAAAAAAAAATTTGGTTATTAAAATGTTCCCATAAAGTATATAAGACGCGCAAAAACACGTAAGTAAACGCAAGTAAACAAAACAACAAAATTGTGAAAAAAGCGAAAAAATATGAGTTAAAAAGTAACTTTTTTGTATGAGTTCAGTCAACCTTAAATGTATGTTTTGTTAGATAAATATTTTACTTTAGTGGTGCCAATTTTAATAACTATTTAGTATGTGCACGTGTCTGCTTTGAAAAACTAAATTATGACAAAATATCCTTAACACTTCTTGCGAAAATATTTTTTTCTTTATTAACTATATCTTAAATATATTTTTCAGTTAATGCCCGAGTGAGCATATTACACGTCTCAGGTAGCATTGAGGGCTGTGGTGAATGAATATACATTTTGTTAAATGGAAAATCTTATATATCATAAAAATTTTTAAAATATACAAGGCGGTACTTCAAAGAGCCGAAATTATAAAACTAATATTTTGCCCTTTTGATCGAAGCATGAAAATTCCGACTTTTATCAGCTTATAACCTTTTCTTAATTAATTTTATACATGCTACCCAAAAGATTGAACTCCTTTCTTTTTTAATCCGTCTACTGTGTTTATTCGAGGAACTGCTTTCTACTTTCTTTTCAGCAGTTTAAAGGCTGGTCTTCATTTTACAGTATTCTGTTTCTAGAAATCTGGTGGATGCCAATTCGTTAATTCTAAAAATATTGTAATTTTAAAGATTTTAATGACTAAAAAAATTAAATAAATAAAATAAATATTATATAAACAAAAAAACATTATATTGGAGCAATGTAAATAAATAAATAAAATGTTATGCATTTTTTTAAGAGCAAATAATGTTTAAACTGTTATTATTATTATTATTTCCAGGTGATAATTCGTGTTTAATATAGGGCAGAAACGCGCCTAGTTGCCCTTACACAAAAAATGTGTGAAGATATCGCTTCTCTACCAATATCTTAAAACCCTCAGAAATATTGATACTAAGTAGGCCTAATAATTTTGTTTTACTTGGCTCCTTTTTTGAAGGATTAATGATCTTTCGAGTAGAACAAATTATACAATTAAACTCAACGCTTCGTCCACTATAAATGTTTGAAATTTTAAAAGTCAACACCCAAAACATGTTATGCTTACATAATGAACACTCTTAAATATATATTTAAGAAAGCTTTTCTGTTCGAACAATTTTAGGGGCTTGTCATAATACAAGCAACTTCTTGGAATATATAGGAAAATATATGCATGAAGGTACACAAGAAAATAAATGAGCAAACATATGCAATGCCTGCCGTTCTCTATGCTTTTAGTGACATTCCAAAATAAAATTTAAATCCTTTCATCTCAGGGATTTGAAAATGGCTAGTTGATGAAAAGAGACACGCCAGCAGCGAATTGTAAGAATTCCAGTTGGTCTTGCAGCATGGTAAATGGCGTTGATAAATATATCGTCCTATTCTTCATTCAGGTAGGGCGAACGAAATCTCACTAATTTTTACTGCCCTCGTAAAAGGGAAGTATTGTGATCGTGAATAAATCACACCCAAGATTTTTTTCAGATTTTTACGTTTCAGAGTACCCAGATGCCAAAAAACATGTTTTCTCAATTCCTTCTGTCTCTCTGTCTGTTGGTCTGTCCGTTCGCTGCTTAACTAAAAAACGACTAATCCGATTGACTGAAATTTTGGTCAAAAAATAAGGATCATATGGGGATGAGCTGGTAACATGTTAGTAAAAATCAAATATGGCGAAACAAAATGGCGTCCTAGTGAATTGTTAAAAAAATGTTTACTAAAAAAACACTTATCCAATTAACTTCAAATTTTGCACAAGAATGGAGCATTATAAGAAAATCAATTGATAAAATTTTGGTTCGAATCCAAAAAGGTCAAACATAAAATATTCGATAAAGTTCGATCTAAAAATCTACTTAATAAACTGATTTCAATTTTGCGTAATAATTATTTATTGTGTAAATGTCTGATTGTCGATCGGTCGGTCAGTTCGCGGCATTACTTACTTAAATTACTTACCACGTCAATTTAAAAACTACTTATTCGATTTATTTCAAATTATATCCAAAAATCAAGTGTGCTATAGGTAGAAACCGGTAAAATATTGGTAGAAATCCAATATATAGGATTAAAACTATGCCTAATATAAATGTTTGAAAAGACAGTACATACCGGTTTCTAAATGACTATATACCGAACTAAATTGGGCCACACTTCACTATTCCTAATAAAAGTAAATATTCATAACTAAGGAAGTTCCGGATAATGTAAATTTACCGATTTTTTTTTAAGAAACCAATGTTTCAATATAAATAGAACATGCACCATTTAAATATTTCATCGTCTTGCTTAAATTCATATAATATACAATGGCCAACAGAACCCTTACAGAAAAATTGAAAATGTATTTTAATGTAAAGTACTGTATAAAGGAATGAAAACTTTATCTTTTAAAGGTTGGATTTTTTTATTTGAGCCTTATATTTTGGCTATTGCCAATTATAAGCCAATTTATGAGACAAAATTGTTTTTATGTATTAAATAATTAAATTAAACTCAATTAAATTTTAGCAAATAAATATGAAATCATTTTGCACATCAACTACAGGTAATATTCCAAGGTTTGACCATTTTTTAATTTTCTTTTTCAAGCGTCCAAGGAGTAGTTCTACTCCTGAAAGTATATTAATCGAAATCATATATACGTATGATTCTGGCATACATAAAGTATGTATGCATAATCAAAAAAATAAACAGAATACAAACTAGAGAAGCAAAATATATACTAATCACTAGGATAAAACCCGAAATCACCAGAAATGTCCCGAAATTAAACTAGATTTAAATTAGTCACAGCTGTAGTAGTGCAAGTTATAGTTGCAGTTGGTCCTGTCAGAAAACCAATTGAAAAATTGGTTCTGTTCTTTGCATCTTACTAAAACATGGTTCAAAAACAAGTGGTTTGATCTTTGGGCGGTAGAAGAAACTGGTCAATATTGTGTTTAGACGTAGAGTATCACACCGTTTCTACTCTCTCTTCATCCCACAAAATAAAGTCTCATAAGAAATATCATTTGAGGGAAAGTAATGGTCGCATTAGAGGCATTTGCCAGATTTATTCTGCATCACCTTAAGTCAGTTTATATGAATGACTTACTAAATATTCCAGCTAATTAGGGTATCTGGATGGACCTGACCAAAGGGTTGTCTTGTATATGTCTTGTACCACATTTAATGAAATCTAGCATCCTAAAAGGTTTTAAGCAGAGCCCTTTTCAGTGCGGGGGAAATATTTTTTGGCCGCCCTAGTTACCTTGTTTTCCTAAGTGGAACAGTCTGGTCATCCAGACGACCATTATTTTAGGCTTACGTCAAATAAAATTTGTGCTTTAATTAAAATAAATTATTTGTCTTCAATTTTTGCTTTCTCACACACACACACACACACACACACACACACACACACACACACACACACACACATACTAATTTCCCTCTCCCTTTCACTGATGTCTTTAGGCCGTAGTTTATTTTCATAAGTTAATATGAACTTTTCAATAAAAATAACTATAATGGGATACTAATTTAGAAGTAAGAAAAGAATCTTTTAAAATTTCTTTTTTAATCAAGTTTTAAATTAGTAAAGAGAAACAAATAAAACTTGAGTTTATAAAAGTATAATACAGTAAACTTTTTAAGTTAGGCTAAGCTTTCTATATTATTATTATTACAAATAATTTAATGCTATTAGCAACGAAAACATATTTTTTTAATAAAATAAACGTAAAAAAACAAACTTTTTTTTATTAACTATTGAACTACAGCATAGTAATTTTTAAAAATTGAATATTTTATAAAAAGCTTGAGGTTTTATTTCAAGTGTTATAACGGCACGCCTCAAGCTTTCTAGAAAATATAAAAAATTTTAAAAATTATCATAATTGTTTATATAATAATTTGTACTTTTTAGTATTAGTATTTGTATATATTACATTTTAATAATACTTATCAAGACAAATTCAAGGAGCTCAAACAAGACGGGGTTATGGCTTCATCATCATACAAGCTCCATGGTACCATATTTGCATCATTGTTACCAAAGTTACATAGTTATGCAAAGTTTTAATACCAGCAAGTGCTTGAAAATGTTATGGAAGTTCCATAGGTTAGCTAAATTTCAGCTCATTCGGATGCCAGCAAGTGCTTGAAAAATAGATCAAAAATGTTGAACCGGAAACCCAGACATACGAACTGGAAAGACAGGTATAAGAAGTGACAGGTAAAAAAACTGCAAGAATAGACTTTTCCTCGTCTTTACTCTTATTTTCTCTTACTAAATTTTTATAATGGTTTCAACGTCAGCACTTTCGAAAATTTCATGCTCTAATGAAATAGTTGCCATTTACTACTTTTTCTTGACTCACAGTGGAACTTAAGTAGTTTTTTTATCAATTCTAACTTACTACGTGATTTTCTCCTTAAGCAAAGTTAATTGGAATGTTAAATAAATCATGATGGCGATGGAAAAGTTTCGATAAAAATGTTTTCAATCCGAACCAAAAGACGAAAAAAGGGCAAGCCTTCCATTAACCGTAAAAAGCTGGAAAAGGGTTTATATCATACTGAGCATTTAAAAAAAGACTAGGATATTTTGCGAGTGTTTCCGAAGAGACCTAAACTTTAAAAGTCAAAAAAACGCAATCAAACTTTTAGGTGGTATTCCTTGGTAAGAATGGAATGTTCTGTACTTTTAGCTTTTTATGAATTAATGGAAACCAAAAGTCTAATTTGAATCGGCAAATACTCCGAAATTTCTTGTTTATTCAGTTTTTGTTTTATACAATCTTTAAATACATATTTGAATTTTTTGATATTACTGAGCAGTCTCGATATCACTATGATTTTGAGAGTCATCTGTAAAAGCTATATATAAGATTTTACAGCACTTTAACACATCAGTTCCTAGTTTAGAGTAAAGGTTATCAAGAAAATATGATATTTACATATTCTAATTTAAGTCTTTCCGAGAAGGAATTGATAAGACAAGCGAACTGTTTTCGTGTTTCCATCTGTAGAATCAGCTTTAACTGTTCAATATAATGTTTTTTATAACTTCAGTACAGTCAAAGTTTACAGAAAACTTATACAGTCGACTGTTCTTTGAAGCAAATGTAATATAAAAACTTTAAAGAATACATTTTGCATAATTTACTGTTTTGTTTTTGTTTTTCGATATAATTATAATTTAGAAAAACGGAAAAGTGCTATAACATTTTCATGACCCTTTAGCGTGAGCTTTCTTTTAAGGCTATCTACGTACTCATCGAAAGATAATTTTATATCCAAGATAACACTCAAAATGTGAGTGAATTCAATGATGCTAAAGCTCCCTATTCGTCTGTTTGATTCGTTCATTCGATTCGTCAATTCATGTGAATGAACGAATTGTCGAATCAACGAATTAACGATTATTTCATCTACACTATTCATCAATTTTTACTTAATTATTTCGCATGGACTTCATGCGTTTTCAGCGTTTGAAAATACACAAGAAACAAAAGTTTTGATTCGCCGAGGTCAAAGCCTACTTGAATATCCGCTCAAAAGACGGAATTGCCGCGGAATGAATCGGACGGATCAACCGAAGCCTCCACACTACGCGGATGAATGAACGAATGGACGAGTCAACGAATAGTCAATAGCGGGCGTAAAAGGATGGCCATATAATTGGCATAAAAATACGGCTTCTACAAAAACACCAGATTTGTTAGAACCAGTGGTCCCAGAGAAGTTCAAACCTCTCTCGAAAACTATTTACCCGATTGATTTCAAAATTTTGGTCAAAAATTAAGGTTCATAAGGGTAATATTTTGGTAAAAATTCAATATGGCAAAACAAAATACTACTTATCCAATTTATTATGTATTATGCAGGAATTAGCTGGTAAAATCCTGGTAGGAATCCAAGATGGCGGGTTAATAAATTATTTAATAAATTCCGCCTGCCCTCTTAGGTTTTATATATCTTCAGGACTTAACGTTTGTAGATGCCAAAAATGTGTTTTATTAGTTCCGTCGTTCCATATGTCGGTTTGTCTGTCTGTGTCAGTTCGCGGCATTGCCTAAAAACTACTTGATTGATTGACTACTAAAAAAACTAATTATTCAATTTACCTTACATTTTGCTTAAAAATCAACTAGAAATGAACTGTTAACATTTTGATATGAATATAAAATAGCAAAACAAAATGGCGGCCTAATACATTTTTTAAAAAGTTGAAAAACGTTTTTAGATTTAATTCAATTTTTGTGTAAGCATTAAGTGAAAAAATTGAGATAAATCAGACAAGTTGTGATACGAATTTAAGATGGCGGACCAAAATGGCAACCAAATAAAATTTTTAAAAATAAACGTAAAAAAATTTCATTCAATTGACAATGAAAATTTACAGGAAAATTAAATGTGATACGGGGATGAACTGGTATGAATTTAACATGACGTAACAAAATGGCGATGTATGGCAATGTAGAAACTAAATATTGAATTTATTTTAAATTGTGCCCAAAAATCAAGTGTTGCATAAGTAAAGACTGGTAAAATATTGCTAGGAATCCAGTATGATGACAACAAACAACAAAATGACGTCCGAAAAAAATGTTTCAAAATACAGTATATATGTGTTACTAAATGACTATGTCCTGAACTAAATTGGGCCACACTTCATTCTGCCTAATAAAAAAAAAGTCATAACGAGGGATGTTCCGGGTAAAAGAATAACCCAATTTCTAAAATATTGCTCGTTGCATAATAAATAAATGTCATATTAAAAAAAATATGTAAACACAGATTTAGAAATAAAATGCAGGGACTGTTTGTTTGGGATTTGAACTCTCTCTCTTGGACTCACAAATAGCCAAAGATATATAAAGAAGTGTTTACTTATTATTATTAACTATCAGTAATATGAGATATTAGTATTTTTTTATATAGACCATGGATAAAATGAATACGTAGTTCATAGTTTCGTTGCCCCTTTTTATTGTAAAACCTAAGGCATACAGCTTTTAGCATTCTTAGAACAATAAATAATTTTTGTTATTACGAAACTATAATGCAATGCACGTACTTAGCATGAAAGTAAGATAAATTAGAACACCATTTTTTGTAATTAATTTAAATTTTTGCCACTTTTTAACATTTGGCTTTTCTTCATAATATTTCCATTGGTTTCTTATGTCATTTCTTTTACCAATTTTCGGCGTATACGTTTCTTAAAATTAGGTTTTGGATATACACCAACAGAAGCGCTAAGAGCTAGAAGAGGAATATTAAGAAGTATTTTATAGAAATCGTTTGAAAAAATCTCGGCTAAGAGCTAATAGGATCCGTAAGAAATTCTTAATTTTCTGGTTCGAACTAGATGAGTTGCAAAAATTATTACCAAACTCAGAAAATTTTTCTACAGAAACGTCAAGAAAAATTTGCTTTGTATACTTTCAATCTTGTTACATATAGAAAACACCAAAGAATATGCGATTTGAGTGAAAATTTACCAAAAAAAATCCCGAAAAATGGAAAAAAACTCCTTCATTTTTTCTTCGCACACTTGTTTTTACATATTTTGTGAAAACTTACTACTCCCTGGTGTCTACTAAAAACTTCAGTCCGCTACTTACAACCGTTTCGAAACAACGACTATGAAAATTTAAAAACCACGTTTTGGAGATAAATTTCTCCCAACTTTGATGATGCAACTAATAATAGCTCCTTCCGGTTTATTAGAAAAACATCCCTTTCATTTTTTTATTTTTTATTGTTTTTTTTTGTTTTCTTTACCAATTTTCATCCGCTTCCAGCCTGCTACCCAACCTGTGCATCACACGTCACCAAGATAGATAACAGTTTTTTTTGTTATACTTTCTGCGAATTTACCAGTTTTTTTCTACAGCGATCGCTACGTTTAATGACTGAGAGTTGTACGGATCCAACTCAATAAAGAAAATTTCAGTCATGGAGAGAACGTTTTTATTCACAGTGGTAACATAAAAGGAGGCCTGCGTCAGTGGTGGCGTTTTCCATTCTCCCTTTCATTGGGTGGAGATTAGAGGAGTACAATCTTTTTCCCACCAGGTCTTCTCCATCGGCTGCCTCCGAGGTATCAAGACACTGATCACACACTGTCGATGTTTATTCATATGTCCTTGGGTTCAGCAGCTATATATTTTGGTCTCCTAGGTTTCAGGGACCTCATCCTTGCCATTGCCGTCTGCAAGCAAACTGGCCGCACTAGCTATATTTTGGGGTACACTACAGAAGTCTACTCCAAAAGTTTCGTGGAAGCCTTACGACTTTCTGCGCAAATCAGATCCTTCTTTCGTCCTTCCTCTAAAAATCCAGACCAGACTTAAACAGAGCCTTGTCTATTCTGTAATATTTGCCGCCTGGAGATAAGTTGTCAGGAAATTCCTATAACCAGCTCCTCTGGTCAGCAACTATAATTTTTATTAAAGATGGTTGTTGGGAAGTACGGACGATCGAACTAGAATGGATTGAGGTTGGAACATGGAACGCCATGTCAGGGCATCAAGACGCTCGATAAGATGCCAGATTGGGGTACATGAACGTTCCTGTCGCCCATTTTTCCATGGATAACTCCTCATATCACGTTTGTGTTTCATTTCTCGAATCCGAATGTCCCTAAGAACCAGTTACTACGGGATTGGTATGGGATTTTCTTGTATTCAGACGTAATGTTTATATTAATAATAATAATTGTCCGAGATATGTCAAGGCAGCTATTAGGTCGCCACATTCCAGGTAATATACATTTTACTTCATACACGTTCCATCGGCACGAGTTCCTACAGGCTTAGAAACATAAAATGAACATCCAATTAAATTCGTATAGAACCAGGAGCGGACTACCAGGAAACTTGCTGACTTTTAGACGGATACGTTCAGGTCGATCCGTTTGTTGTTGCTAATCAAGTATTTATATGAGAATTGATATTATAAAATATCACGCTTGTGCAGTGTAACGTAACATGGTTTTTATTCATAGTTTAATTCGTAGTCAGGGGTGATACTTCTAAAAGAGTAAACTGCAATTAATTTTTCAATTTACAAATGATTACTGTTACATTTAGAGTGGCCCTGAAGTAGGAAATTAACGAATTTTCGAAAGGTAAGCCACACAATAAACAATTTCTTCTAGTCACTCTAGACCATATTTTTTTGACTACACCGCCATTAAAACTTAAATCAAGAGAAGAAAGCTGTTTTTAAAACTATTTTTTATTTGCCTTGTAAAATGAAAGTATTGGTATCATGAAAAAATCATCTTCCGGAATTTTTTTTAAATCTTTGCGTTTCAGGGTCCCTAAATGCCGAAAAACATGTATTCTCAATTTCGTCGGTCTGTCTGTTCGCGGCATAGCTAAAAAACTACTCAGCCCATTGACTTCAAATTTTGGTCAAAAATTAAGGATCATATGAGCAAATATTTTGGTAAAATTTCAATATGGTAAAGCAAAATGGCGGCCTATCGAAATATTAAAAAATTATTGCTAAAAAACTACTTACTTAATTTAGTGAAACGTTAGAAAAAATTTAACCCACTTACCTCAAATTTTACACAAAAATCAAGTGTTACATAGGAATGCACTGGTAACATTTTCGCATGTATATAAGATAGCAGAACAAAATGAGGCCTAAAAATATTCAAATTTTTGTGTAAGCCCTATGTGTGATATAGAGATAAACTGGTAAAGTGGGGGTACGATTTTAAGATGGCGGAAGAAAATGGCGGCAAAATGAAATGTTTAAAAAATCAGCGTAAAAAAATCTAATTCAACTGACTTCAAATTTTGCAGAAGAATTAATTGTGATATAGTATTAAACTAGTGCGAATTCAACATGACATAACAAAACCGCGGTGTGTGTCGATGTAAAAACTACTTATTGGATTTATTTTAAATTATGACCAAAAATCAAGTGTGGCATAAGTATAAACTGGTCAAATATTTTTAGGAATCTAATACTATGGAAAAAAAATGGCTCCAGTAAGAATGTTTGAAAAGACCGTATACATATGTTACTAAATGACTATGTACTGAACTAAATTAAGATACACTTCACTATAAAAAGAAAGATTCATAAGAGGAAAGTCCCTAGTGAAGGAAATTTACCGATTTTTTTCTTCCTATTTATACTCTTTAATAGTTACATATAGTCCACTTTTGTTTAACCACAGCTATGAGAAAAGTAAGGTAGTTTTAGTGGGAGGTATCGGATGATTGTTAAAATAACGTTTTAAACTTAAGCTTGTTTGTATTTTCTTTGCAATATTCTAATGGACTAAACAATTTTAGTTAAAAAAAAAACTTTTATTTAGTCAATAAACCTTACGGTTTGTAGGTATTTGACAATGAAAAGTGTCACTACACACTAGCCACTGAAAACGTATTTTTATACGATATTTGGTTTTAATGAAACAAAAACAGAAGTAACGAAATTTGAATTGTGGTTAAAACGTGTTGAAGGTAAGTGACTTTAACTTATGGAGATTACCACCATGAATTACTTTATTCCATAGAAACAAAAATTCTTTTCAAATACCCTAGCATAATTACAAAATACCTTAAGTTTAAAATATGTTATTATAAAACCCTAATTTTATAATCGTCAAATTCTACGCAAAATTTAACAAAGATAGGGTGAATTTCATTAAAAGTTACCTTTTCTTACAGCTAAGATGAAATGAAATCGCCTATTTTCATTTGCCCATCGGAAAGTGTTTGCGCTCCTACACCACGTTTTGTAGATTTTTTTTTTAATTTGGCGAGTATTTAGGCCCCTGAAGTTTGTTTGTATATACTCAGTGCACTGAGAAATTGTCATGCTTTACAAAAATAATTAAATAGAATATTTGTTTTAGTGTTTATCTTACTAAATTTTTTAATATTTTTTTATATAATTCCTTCGCACATTTCCCCCATCCTTTAATAATTGCCCTCGTTTGCGGTGTCCGCCTTATTAGGTTATCCTCTATGTTCTAAATGATGCGACATCTGTTCATTGACTTAACATCGAACATAAGCCAGACATAAATTAACAAAAAAACATGCAGAGACAAATGGGTACAAATGAAGGTCGGTGGGGATGAAAAACCCTTTTTACAGTCAAACAGTTGCTGAGGGCGGTGATATAAAGCACCGATATTTTATTATAATTAAAAAGTACATAGAATACTGTAAAGACGTAATAGCAGTTAGGTCATTAAACTTAAGAAAGCTTGTTTGACTGAATTTAAAAATTCTTAAATAAGATTAGTTATCAAACTCTTAAAACTGAATTAATATAAAAATAGACGAGCGCGTCTACCCACGTTTGCAAATACACATCTAAAAATATCGAAATTTCCACGTCCTCGAGTTTACCCGCATTTACGATTTTTCCCCGCAGTATTCCAAAGGCGTATATTTTTCTTGCAGAAACTGGGTCACTCGCCTCATCCCAGATCTATTTATATGAAACAAATAATACGTTATTTACCTGGGGATTAAGATTTTCAATATTAATCATTCGAAATGTTGGTGCCAATACCTTGCGGCCACCTACCCGTAGTTTATGGCTTAGAATTCAATTTCCTTTTTCGAAATAACCAGAATATAAATTAGGTCCTGTACAAACTTTAGGAATACAAGAAAAAATCAACTACTTGGAAACGCAATAATCAAGATATATTTGGTTTAGACGTATCTAGTGAACGAATATGAAAGGTGCCTGTCATGTCCTAGGATCTTATTCTCTCTTTTCAGTAATTCTTAATTGTATTTCTGTAATCGAAAATACCAAAGGGTTGGTTGGAAATGGTCAATAAAAATCTCTAGAAGTTCATCCTTTTATACTAGTCAACGTTTCGACCTATATAAGGTCATCCTCAAGACGCAGGAAATTGTTTTACTTGGGTTATAAATCAAGCATTACATATTTAATAACAGTTACTTATAGACATATACGCAAATATAAGATTCAAAACGCACAGTTAAAATGATTCATAAATAAAAATTTAGTATTGAACCTATCACGATCATTTTATAGGGATGCAATTTTTTTTCTTGAAATTTAAACAATCGTAATACTATACGAAACATAGAAAATACGTACACACAATATAAGCATCTATTTTTATATAAATTAATCACACAATACTTTTTGTATTTATCAGATATATTTGGTACTTACATATAAGGTCGAACTCCGTGCAAAATGCAATACGTATATTTAATATATATGGAGTTAAATTATAATTTAAACTTCTTTAGTGCCGCACGAATTCTAAGCTTTTCAAAGTTTTTATGAGTGTGACGCATGAGCAAAGCAAAATAACTACGGTACCTAAACCATTTAATAACCAACAGCTAACTAAAATACCTTCAGCATATCCTGTATCAACGCCTAGTGTAGCTGAAATCCCATTAGAGAGCCTTGTTGCTAGGAGGAGGATGGAAAACTCAAAAAATCCGGTATAAAAAATAAACTAATGTAAAAAGCGAAAACAACAATCATAACATAGTTAAGGTTTTGAATTTTAGTAGGTAATAATATTAATATAATTTTTTTTACCAACATACAACTTCTGCATGTCACTATAAATTATATGATTTCAAAGTAAATATTTTTCACTATTATTATGGTAAAGGAACCAAAAAGTCCACCTGCAGGAAACTGTAAATTCACATAAATTCTTTTAGAGAAAAAAATATTTAATATGTATTAAATTTAAATATGGACAGTACTGATCATCTGCACTACATGAACTTTTGTCCGATGTAAGAAAATTTTGTGCTTTTTTAAATATTTTATTAGGCCGCCATCTTGGATTCATGGAATTCATGGAAAACATGTTTGTGGGGCATCTAAAAACTTTAAGACTTGAAGGAATGTAAAGTCTTGAAAGGGGATTTTTTTTCACTATTACAAAGATTTTATTTGGGCGCCATTTTGTTTCGCCATCTTGAATTCTTAAAAGAGTTTTACTAGTTCATATCTATATAATACTTGATTTTTGCACAAAGTTTGAAATCAAACTAGTTAAGTAGTTTTTTCTTGAATTTTTAAATATTTTATTAAGCTACCGTTTTTTTCGCCATCTTCGATTCGTACCAAAATGTTATCAGTTGATTTCTACTTAATACTTGATTTTTGTGTTCAATTTCAGGTAAATGAGATAAGTAGTTTTTTAACACTTTCACCAGGTCACCATTTTGTTTTGCCATCTTGGATTCGTACCAAAATTTTATTTTTGTAATATTTGATTTTTTGTGCAAAATTTCCAGTAAAGTAGTATTTTAGCAATATATTTTTTTAACATTTCACTAGGTCGTCATTTTGTTTAGCCATATTGGATTTTTACCAAAATGTAACCATTTCATTCCTATATGATCTTTTTGATTTTTGACCAAAATTTTAATATGAAGTAGATTTTGAGCAATGACGCGAACAGGCAGACCGACAGACAGATCGACGAAATTGAGAAAACATGTTTTTTGGCACCCAAAACGTGAAGATCTGTAAAAACCTGTGAAAGTGATTTTTCACGATTACAATACTTCCCTGAAATAGACTTTTTTTTTAAATTATGACATGACTATGACTACATAGGAGTCTAATAAATTAAGTATATTCAGCAAATTTTATAATAGGCCTAAGCTATCACACCGTTAAGACACTTAACAAGGGTATTTAATGAAAGGATCCAATAGCAAAATACATATGGAAATAATTTTTCAATACTACGTTTCTAGATTTATGATAATATCATATATATGCGCTCGTTTTCTTGCTTACTATATTTTTTTAAATTTACCATTTTCATAAAATTTACTTCTTTAAAAATTAGTTATAACCTATACATTTTATCTGACATCTTTTTGTATGTTTTTGAATATTTCTTAAATAAAGACAGTTTAAGATTGCTCCTTATATTTTACAGATAATTTATTGAAA
>JAUTXW010002198.1:330000-412800 GCA_030620095.1 Kuschelorhynchus macadamiae | reverse complement strand
GTATGCTAAGTTCAGTTATATTTAACTTATACTTGTGCAACCATACGTTACCTCTTATTATCCATCATATTTGTTCAACATATTAAACGCAATGATACCTATACAATAATATAAAGGATATGAAATACAAGAAAAATTTAGGGACGCAATGGTGACGAACATTTGCAACAAACAGTATGCAACCAACGTACCTCGACAGTTGCTACGTATTAGTTGATACAGCATTAAAGCACAATAGCTGCGATTTATAGAAGGTAAGATGGCGATGGGAATCGGTTAGCAGGAAGAAATAACTGGTCAAAATGGTTAAAGATGACGCAAAATTAATCAAATTGCTGCGATGATGATTGGTGCAACGAAGATATTCATGAATGATGAATTATTTTACTAGTCATCTAATCAAGATCGATTTTACGAAAAAGATCGAACGATTATTTAATTAAAATATTTAACAATCAACGTCATGATTCGTTACTTACAAACAAAGTAGAAACGTAACGATACGTGTTTTATGATTCAGTTCTACAAGAGTTCTTACTCACATTCAGCTAAATGAATACATGTTCTATAAGTTGATGACGTCCTGATACACAAAGTGGAAAACAACATTCTTCATGGATAAAATTAGGATCACAAATTTTTAAATTAGAGTTTTCTTAACGTTGCAAGATCCTACCACATTACGCCAATTTATATCACTCGGAAAACTTAAAATTCACTTTTTCAAAAAATATTTTTATTTACAAATCAAGAAAATAAGAAACAACAGTATAAGAAATAAAAAGGAATCATGATTTTTGTTACAATTTTACACTATTTATATGAAAGACGAATGCTGCGTCAGTGGGTTTATTTACGTTGGTTTTACACAATCACTTTTTAAAACACTATTTTACTTTCACAATATAATATAAATATAAGGAATTAGATCTATAGATCTCCCCGAAAAATACAATTATAATTATTAAATGACTTGCAACATTAAAATGTTATGATGAAGTGGCGCTGCTAGGCTGGATCCGCTATTTATATGTTCCTGGCTTGCTGAGATAGGATCCGCAAAGTATTCACTGTGATTCCGCTGACCAAATGTCAGTTACTTAACACTGAATGTAATATCCAGTAATCAGTTTTTGCATCATCTTTGCTGAGTTTGCGGCTTGATGGCTGCTTATCACGTGGAATATCTTGGTAAACAAAGTCATTGTGTAACGCAGAGCGGCAGAAGGTGACATCGGGTAAAAACTCATATGGCAACACCCCTTTTAGATAAAAGTTGATGCGTGGAAACAACTTTTTAGAAGGTTGCTTGTTTGTTTGGGTTAAGTTCTACTTGTTCGTCTTCTTCTATTGCTTCTCCAAGTCGAATGCATCGTTTGAAATGCTTCTTCATTGTTTCATAAATAAAGCTTCTGGTTTGTTTCTTGGTGGAGAAGGTAGATAGTCATCAGTGGCTGTGGCTATTCCAATCTTTAAGCTATTCTTTTACAGAGGGGGTGGGGGGGTTAGTCTCGCTCCATCCCTGCCCACCATTGGTCTCCCACTTCCCGCGCCTGTCCCTGCCACGCCTACTTGACTCTGCTTGATTTTGATTAGTCCTCCCCACTCTTACGTGTGCATCGGAGGAGATGTTTTATTTAAATGTTAGCAGCCAACAGAACGTTCGTTCTTATTGTAGTATCAGTATTTTTAAAATTAACGGTTAAAATATATGTTAATTAAAATGAGTTGTCGCCACGTTGTTTTGCAAAGAATCTAGTGATCTACATTTTTGAGCAATTGGAAAAATGTCTTCAATGTACGAAGATAAAATACTATATTTCACGGTTGGAAGAAAACATTTTCGACGTTAAACAAGAATAGTCAGCCGATTTAGATAAGAACAATTTTGAAGAGGTTCAAGACGATAGTGAAGATGGGGATATAATTTCTTTTGACGCGGGTTGTGGTGAAAAAGGTCTTATAAACATAAAAAAATAGTGCTAGTGATGCTGTTGAACCAAATTATCTACGCCACAGTTTGTGTCTTTAAAGATTATGCCTCATAATATCTTCGTTTGGTGGTGCTTATAATTTTAATGCCACGATGCTATTATTTGCACCATTAGAAGCACCTGTAAACACGTTTTGTGTCTACACACTACAAAAAAGAGCAATGGAATGTTGTGACAAAAGACTTGCGCTGTACATTGTGCAATGACAATCTTTTTCATTTCAGTGCCCCTGAAACTTGTATAGTGTGTAATAAAACTGAAGTGAAAAAATTGAAAACCATTTAGTGGACAAAAGTAATTTTGAATCAAGAAGTTAAGCAAAAAAAGATACAATACATTTTGAAAAAGGATCGAATGATGGGGTTATGGTGGAAGGACTTGTAGATATATACAGTAACAAAAAATTACCTAGGACTTTTTCTACATACTATAAAAACAATTAGAATATGCATGATGAAGTGTAAAAAAAATTAAATCATTTAGTGGACAAAGTTATTTTAAATAAAATTGCAGAATAACCTTTAAATTAATAGTAGGAGACTAATCATGGTCGAGTGCTATTCAGAACTATTCGTGGACATTCAAAGGTTATAATTGTTTTTATGTTGCTTGAGTCTCAAGGAACTTGCTATCTACGATGGTGTATGCTGGTCTAATTTTCTTTTTAGGTCACCATTTAAACTTTTTTACTTTGCTTTAAATTTTACCTGCCAAGGATCAAGAAATAGTTGATTGGTCTGGAAGATATCATAAGGAGTTGGAATGGGAAGTCGAGTTGAAAAAAAAAAAAAAAAGGATGTATGATTGTCGAGTTCACGTCCCGGAGGAGTATTTGACACCAGTTGACCTTGGTACCACGCGCCACCAGCCTACCAACCTTGCCAGTGAGCGTGACTTAACAAAAATTGGTTTTAGCGGCTTTCGAGTTTACATGTACCGTCAGTTGAAGATCGTATTTGTTATTGCCGCCAGTTCCTATCGTGATTCTCAGTGTCTGCGGTAAATTCTTTTGTGTAATTGTGTTTTCGTGCCTTTTAGACTGCAAATCCTAGTTATCCTACTCCTAAATTTTATGTTTGAGTTTTGAAAATTTATCCTGCATTGTGTGATCTAGTTTACAGCTTTCTTTCGTTTTGTGTATTTTGCAGGATTGATTTTTATTTTTTACACTATGAATTCTCTAACTTGACTTTCATTTTGAATTTGATTTTACCTTATTTGATTTGGAAGGAACTTGCCCAGTCCGCTGATTTAATGGATTGTCATTTTTATTGTCAATTAAAACCGGACGCGTTAGAAAAAGATTTTAGTAAAGACATGGACAATATAAATCAGAAATTGGTGGTATCGATGACAGCACAATTATAAATAATTTGGATTTCAATTTTTAATAATCAAAATAATGCAGTTCACCCTAAACTGATTTCAACAGTAAATTTTGAAGAAATAGGGAGCTTTGGGGAGTTTAATTCAGATATTAATCCAGTCAATCATTAGACAGTCTTAGAGGCCTCCTCAAAATATTTCACTGTTGATGAAAATTAATTTAGAAAATCAAAGTTTGAAATGTTAGTCAATGATGTTTATTCGAGCCAGGGGTAGAGGGGAAACAGAGTGAAAATGAATTTCAGGGAGTTGAGGGTGAAAATGAACAAGTGACAAAATGTTACTCACCAATTTCTGTTTCGTCAGAAAATTCAACGAGACCGTTATTGAGGTTAAAAAAATCAGAAGGAATATAGCCAACTTACAAAATTACATTTCCACCAAAAATCAGTAGCGGTGTTCGACCAAACCTGTAACGAAATTGTAGGTGTTGAGGTGTACAATTTTGTTCAAATATTAGATAATAATTTATATTTTCAATATAAAAAATAATATAATTAGAATAATTCATAGACAGGGTGAGCTTCTTTAAATTTGGGAGGTAATATTTTTTATAGAAAAATCCCTATATTGGTGGTAAATCTTACTGGTAAATATATGTAAAAATGTTTTAAAAATTAAAAAAATACAAGACACGTAAGCGCAAACTTACGAGATTTAAATCCACCATTCCTTATTTAAAGAAACTAAACCTATAAATATCCAATTCAACAAAGCCCTTCTCTGCACATTCATATTTAATTTACACGAGACGAAATGCCATAAGACACATTAAAATCATGTTTAAAGGAACACAAATAAATAATCGGATGAGTATTTAATCGATAGTAAGTACATTACATTATTACTAGAATTAGGGTATATTAAAATAGAAAAAACAATAAAATTTGTTTTGTGTTATTTCAATGATCTTTTGCTTGACTTAAATGAAGCGTCCAGGCAGGGTGGTCAGTCCCCTCCCCCACCTTGACACGCCGCTCATTATGTTATATTGCATATAAATTATTAGAGGAATTAAAAAAATTTTATTTTTTGTTTCAGTTGGTGAAAAATTCTTCAGGAATAATGCAACTCGCCATTGCAGAAGACTAAAGCTGATATTAATTTTAATGCTTGAACTCTCATCTAAGAACTAGAGAACTAAAGAATACTATTAAACATGGAAATGGAATAGACCATATTAGAAGTGTTTTTTTAAGTCTCGAATTGCTGCATACAAGGTTTACTCACCCAAAATGCATGTCAACCTTCAAAAGTTTCAGCAAGAAATTTCCGAGAAAGTCGTAACATTAATTCGCCAGCAACAGCAATTATATAGATGCGTTAAGATAAATGCAGAATTATTTGGTATCTACTACTCATAGTTTTGAAGTCTACATCCGTTAAATCATTCAACACAGCCTTCAATAACGTGACTGAGACGAGTGATTTAAATAATCTCTATGACTATGACTATTCAAAATTCTAACTAAACCAAGGCAGATGAACTATCGAACGAGAGTCTGCTAAGTTAATAATTACTTGCAAGCATTTTAACATTTCAAACGCTATTGCTTCAATTATATTTATTTAAAACAGTCTCTCTTAATAAATACTAATTATTTCTTCTTTAAATTGCAGGTTGTATTTTACAACAAATTCTCTATTTAAAAGTAAACATCAACAAGTACAATCCTTTTACGTGGCGACTCTTATATTCCAATTCAGAGGTTCCGAGGTAGTTTGGTAAACCTTTTGAATGAAGATGATTTCTGTTTTGCATATGCCGTATCAGCAATATGTAGACCTTCCAGGTGACCACAGGAAACTTTCCTCGTACCCAGAACTATCTTTGATTTTACAGGTATTAATTTTCCAGTTAAATTTAGAGCAGATAAGTACTTTTAAAAACAAAAATAATTTATCCATAAATGTCTATGGGGTTAAAATTTTTAGAAATGGAGTATATGTAAATGGGGTGTAAGACCATTACACTATAATAGACATAAAAAAAATTTACATATCAATCTACTTTTAAATACTTCTGATGACGGTAATAGTCAGTATTCTTATTTCAGTAGATTTATTTAAATTACTTTTAAACAACTGTCAAAAAGAAATGCGAGAAAAAAGTATTATTGTAGTATGTTTACAATATTTTGGTACCTATGCAAATTTAAAAGACATTTAGAATATGATTGCACATCTGTTCAATTGAATATCCTTCAGATGAACTTATTTTAGATAAGTTGGAAATCAAATTCCAGAAAACATATTAAAGTTTCAAAATATTCAAAAGCAGTATAAAGCACTTTTTGTAATTTATGCTGATTTCGAGTGCTATTTAAAAAACGTTGAAAACGAAAAGCTTGATCCTACAACTTTCTATACAGTTAAAACTGCTGAACATGTTCCATATTCGTTCGCTTATTACATTAAATCATCATTTGATAAAAATCCCACATTTTGAAAACTTTATCGTGGAACTGATTGTGCTGAAAAGTTTATTGAATATATTGAACTTGATGTGAAAAACCTTTATAACTATTACTTTAGAAATCAAAAGCCTATGAATAAGTTAACTAGTTTGCAACAAAAAGAATTTGAAAATGCATTTGTGTGTTATATATGTGAAAATTTAAAAAAATGTAAGGACCACTGTCATTTTATCGGTAACTATAGTGGCGCGGCTCATTCTATTTGTAATTTACATTTCATACCTCCAACTTACATTCCAATAATTTTTCATAATCCAAAAGAACTACGATTCTCATCTATTTGTTAAGTCATTATGTAACAATAAAGAATAAAATTAGCGTTATTGCTCAAAACAAAGAAAAATATATTTCTTTTAGTAAAAAAATTATGTTAAACACGTATGACTCTAAAAATAAAAAGATAGTTTACTTGAATTTACGATTTATAAACTCATCTCAGTTTTTACCAAAATCTCTTGAATCAGTATCTTTTTTAATATTTTAGATAATTCTCAATGTCTTGAAATTCAGGAAACATTTTTCAGATACAATTTAAATATGTTAGGCAAAAAGGAGTTTTTTCCTTATTCATATATTGACTTTTACGAAAAGTTGGATGATAAATCTTTGCCCGCTATTGATAAATTTTATAATGACTTAATTGATGAAAATATTAGTAATGAAGATTGCATTCAGAGCTAAAGAGGTATGGAATGTATTCAATTGCTCCACAAGAGGTGAATATTCAGATATATATTTGAAATCTGACGTTCTCCTTTTAGCCGATGTTTTTGAAAATTATAGAAATATTTGTTATAAAACTTATAAATTAGATCCTGTGAACTATGTAACAAGCCCTTCAATGTTTTGGGATGCTATGATGAAATTTACAAATGTAGAATTGGAATTATTGACTGATTCATGTATGTTCATTTCTACAAAAAAGAGGTTCATGGGGGAGTCACTACTTGTTCAGCTCGAAAATCGGAGGCAAATAACCCTTTCTTGATAATTTCAATCCTAAGTATCTAACAAAATATATTGCCTATTTAGATGCAACAAATTTGTATGGTTTTGCAATGAAACAGTATTTGCCAGAAAAAAACTTTGTTTTGGCTATCTGAGGATGAAATTAATGAACTTAATATTTTAAATATTTCAGATACATCATCTACGGGCTATGCATTTGAAGTTGACTTAGAATATCCTCAGAATTTACATGAAAGCCATAACGACTTTCCGCTCTGTCCCGAACAATTTAAGCCACCAATTTCCAAGTATTCCAAACTAATTCCCAATTTAAACAATAAGTACAATTATGTTACTTCATTATCGTGCTTTGAAGCAAAGCCAAAATTTGGGTTAAACTTCTCAAAATACACAGGGGAATTAAATTTACACAATCGCCATGGTTAGCTAAATTTGAATACTAATTTACGAAATGCTTCAAAAAACAAATTTGAAAAAAATTCATACAAATTGGCAAATAACAGTATTTTTGGTAAAACTATGGAGAATGTCGATAACCGAGTAAATATTAAGCTAGTAACTCAATGAAGAAAGGCGAAATAAATTAAGTGCTGAGAAATTAATTACAAAACCTCAATTTAAAGATTTAAAAATGTTTTCAGAAAATCTAGTAGCTATTCAACTTCAAAAGATATGTATCGAATATAATAAGCCCATTTATGTTGGAATGAGTATATTGGATATTGCAAAAACTGTAATGTACATTTTTATTACGGATATTTAAAATTAAAATATGGAGATAATGTAAGTTTATTGTACACTGATACTGATTCTTTAATACTAGAAATTGAAACGGAAAATTTTTATGAAGATATGAAGCAAAATCTGGATCAATTTGACACCTCTAACTATCCTGAACCAAATATTCATAATATGCCGATATCCACATCAGTGGTTGGTAAAATTTAAGGATGAATATAAAGGTGTACCTTTATAAAGTTTTTTTGGTACCGGTGCTAAGGCATACTGTTTAAAAACCATAGATAGTTTAGATAAAAAGGCAAAAGGTATTCGTAAATAGGCCGTACAAAAACAATTAAACTTATCAGATTATAAAGATGTTGTGGAAAAAGGTCAAAAAGTATACTGCACAATGTATGTTTTTAAGTCACATCTACACAATATTTATACGAATTTGATTAACAAACTAGCCTTGACAAGTCATGACGATAAAAGATATCGTCTTTCAAATACCACAAAAACTTTAGCATTAGGTCACAAAGCTATCTCCATATCGAATCAATGATTAAAAATTTATCTATTTTACAATCTAAGCAAAGAACCCAAATCTAAAGACGATGTTTAGAAGAGACTCGCAATAAAAGTGGTTTTGATACACAATTTTTATCCGGTTTTAAAAAATGGGAAAGGAAGTTAAAGTTGTCAAGTTTTATAAAATTTGTTTCATTGATGATCTGTTTCACTAATTTGTGTGAATATATGAAATGTTGTAAGAAACAGTATTATTTAGTTGCTTTAGAACAATGACTGCTACTTCATGAGTCGTGTTAGTCTCCCTTGTTGGCGGAGTACTATATGTTCATCCTTATTCCTAACACAATTAGAGCCGACGTGTGCATCAATAAGAATAAAAATGAAACTGATTGTTATAAGCAAATGAGAATGATTTACATAGATGGAAACTGGAAAAATTTGTTTACTTATAATATTTCAGAAAATGATTTAAGTGTTAATAATTATATGAAGATTAAATATTTCTTTGATAAAAAGCCTGTCATTTATTCAGACTGGATAGAATTTGTTCATAAAAAACATAATTGTAATTATGTATATTTTTATATAATATTATTGTTTCTGACTTTAATATCAATTATTTCATCTTACGTTGCTTTTGTAATGTATTTGAATTAAAAGTTTTAGTATTTGATATTTCGTAGATTAGTAATCTGCCTCGCAACGTTAAGTAATCTGCCTCCTCCATTTAAGTGGAGGGGACAGTAGACTATAAAAATGTCCGCAAATCATTATTTAGTTAGTTTCTATATTCTACGGTCTCATAATGTTCAGCCCTCAGAGAGTAACGTCCAATGTGCTTAAAACATCTATACATTCTATCGAAAAACAAACAATAGTAAATTCTAAACAGTACCCTTTAAATAAATCCAAATCAAAGTTTGTGAATATTGGTTTGTGTTTAGAAGTGATTTTACGCCATGTGTTGAGTTTGGTGGAAACAAGAACCAATCTGTTGTTCTAAGTAAGGATGATTGGAAAGACCTACTAAAATATCAGGGTGTTATAACAAATTACTTTTTCTCATCAAACGCCTTTCAAGAAACTATATTTTTGAAAAATATGTCCATTCTTTTTGAGAAATTTGGTGAAATGCCAATAGTGAGGATTACAAATCATGATGATTACGTCTGTTTTGGAAATGAAACTGTGTGCAGATTATGGTAACAAATACCTTTGATCGAATACAGATTAAATATTTTACAAAAACAGCAATTTAACAGTTACTTCGACAGTCTGTTCCGAAACCAATTGTCTTCAAAAAGTATATGATACTCTGTCGCCAAGTGAAAACCCCAATAGTGAGAATGTTTATACTATGCTGGAATTATTACTAATGCATCCAATCCAGCTCGAACAAAAATTAAGAGAAAGAAAATATTATGAAGAAATCAGTAAGTTTTGATGAAACTAAAAATAAACTTCATACGATGCATGCATGGATGTTTGCATATAGAAAATCCCGTATGTCGCCTCAAGAGTTTGTAGATCAACAACATTTTAAAAGACGAATTGAATTATGTGAAATTATTTTAAAACCTGTTTTAAATAATGTTAAATAGGATTATAAAATAAAGCAATATTAATATAAAAAAATGTGTTTTATTGATGAATATTTTACAAAATATCCTTTTTTAATATCCATGAGTTATGTGTTTTGTCTAATCCCAACCATTTAACTAACACCTTATTTCCTTTTCTTCTTATTACTTTTTCCATTAAGTATATGTCTGAAAGTCTGACTTTTTGTAATTCTTTTCCGTAAAAGCCTCCTTGAATTTCTGCTTTTTTTTATCTTCAAGTAAATAGGTTGCAGGATTTGTAAGTTGTAACTTTTTTATTCTAAAAATTTCATTTGACCAGCTGGGTGTGTATCCTTTAGAAAAAAATTCTCTGTTTGCTTATACGAACAAAGTCACCAACTTTAAATTTTTTTAAATCCGGATCAACTGTTTTCATATGAGTAAATGATGATTTCAATGTATTTTTTTCATTTCCCTTATTAACAGCATTAGGTTTTTTACCAATTGTAGAGTGTACTGTATTATTGTACACACTAACAATATCAGGCAATATATCTAACCATTTATAATTTCCTTGAAGACTAAACTTTTTCCACATTTTATTCTTTAATGTTCGGTTCACTCGCTCAACGATACTTGCTTTCAAATTAGAAAAAGTACTATAGTGATTGATTTTAAACTGTTCCATTAGCTGAAAATCTTTGGAATAAAATTCTTTTCTTTTATCTGTTTGTATATTTTTTGGAAACGCCTTGCAGGTGTTTAGGGGCTTCTTTTAAGTCTTTGAGAATTTCTTTCATTGCTGCAGCCACCTCTTTACCAGTTTTTGTTTTAATAGGGAGTGCCCAAACGAATTTAGAAAAAGTGTTGATTACCACTAATATATATATATATCCTCTATTAAATTTTGAGTAAGGTTGCATTTCAACTAAATCTGCTTGAAACAAATCATTAAGCCCTTTTACGATTACTCGTCTTCTTTTAAAATTTCTTCTAGCGGGTCTATGTAATTCATTAACGACATCCTCCTTAATTTTATTCATTTTCAGTCTTACACTTTAAAACCAATCCTGCGTATAACACTCCAGGTGATGCAGAATATTTAAGAGATCTTACAACAGAAATATTATGACCATTACCGAGCTTATGACCTAATAGTTCAACCAAACTAAATATATTGTTATTTATGTTAAAACCTATGTCTTTACTAAAGTGAACTTTTATCACTTCTGCTTCTGGAAATGGAAACGTAAAGTAGTTTCATCGCCGCTAATAGTAAAACAACGTCTTGTTTCACCATTCGGTAGATTAGTTGATTTGGTCGAATGTCCAAGAAACATGGGAAGGAAGCAAAAGTAATATAAGTCTTCATTGGCATTTAGGATATGACTTCCAAATTTATTTACCGACATACTCAATATATAATATGCAACTGTTGCTTTTTACTTCAAAAACTTTTATTTATAGAATTACTTTGGCTTCTCGTAGTTCTTCAATAATTGAGATTATTTCATTTTTATGTCCAGTATGCCCGGCAACCCGAGAAGCCATTAAAAGTCTAAGTCTCTCAACAAGTTCGTTGATGTTGTCCCAATATACATAGTCCGTATCTGTTTTGTTAAGTTTCAATATCCCTATTCCCAGTTTCTGCCTTGTTTGCCTATATGGAGCCTTAGGTCTACTAAATGCTTCTATGAGATTTTTTGCAGGTGTTTTAATATTTTTTGTTTTCGTTACCCCTTTGGTTTGTAAGTACGGTCCTATAATAGTTACATATTTGACTAAACCGTTACCTGGAACTTGCTCATTACGGTCGTGATTTCTGGGATATGCATTGGTTCTTGATAGAATGTCCATATACTGATCTAAGTCTTCTTTCTTGTAACCAATAGGTTCTTTTTTAAAAAGTAGTTCATATAACCCTGGAGTGCCTTTGTAGGTTACACCCTCAACTTTTATATTTTTATTAATAATTTCAACTGGTTTCATTGTTGTCCCTAAAAGAAATTTGTTTGTTTCCAAATCATGAACAATACCATAATTGTGATCAAATATATGTCTTGTATCCCTAACTCCTTCATCGATATATTTTTTTGGCAATTCATCAAAATCTTCCAACCAATCTTTATATCCCGGAGTGTCAACGTATTGTTGAATTGTTTGTCTAGTTTGCTCTAAAATATCAGAGATATTTAAATTCTCTACAGTACTATCACCCGATGGGGGTGTAGTTTCAGCTACTGTGCTTGTTTCTTGAATGGTAGGGAAATTACTAGTCGATGCAATACTCCTATCAAAAAATGATGGTAACTCGGTGTAAAACGGGAGTTTTCCCGGTTTTTCTCTTAGCTGTCCTTGTTGGAGTAGAAGTACTATAAAATTCCTTAAAAGTATGAGGTTCTTCTTTTATGTCAGTTGGTTCCGTTTTTGCAATATTTGAAATTAATTGGTGTAGTGGTTGTGTTATCGGTTGATATGTTTTTCTAATTGGCTTTGAGTCGTTGAGGCTTCTGACTTTAATGCTTGATATTTTTGTTTTACTGCTCTTCTTGATTTAACTAACTCTCTTGCTAGTCGTTTATCCATGTTTATAAGTGTATGAATGAATCGAACCTGCTTCTATATCTGCCAGAATTCAAGGGACAGTCCTTATCGATTACAACGAAACCGTAGTCTTCTTTCCAACAGTGTTCACAGAGAGCTTTAAATTTCTCAAATGTCATATCCATCATGCAATGGTCATTATATATGTGTTTTAAACTAGTTAGGTCCTGTTTAAATAAAATTAAGAGATTTGCATTTTCACGTATAGGCCTCTTGAGATTTGATGAATAACCTTGAAAAATGAAAAAGCAATCCGTATTTTTATCTCTCCCAAATGTAAAATAGTCCCTTATAACAGTTTGATTCTGACATGGAATGTCATCAAATATAATAACTGAATTTGGTTTAATATCGTGAGGGGATATAATATTTTCATCATTGTCATATTCAAAATAACCAATCTCTTTAATAGGTTTTAGCAAATTTCTTAAATACTCATACTTGGGTTGATGTAACGATTTTGAGTATAAATAAATATTTTCGAATCTTATTGCGTTTGGATGTTCAAGTAATGTGAGAATGGAGTTCGTTTTGCCAACCCCTCATGCTCCTACAACAAGACATCTCTTTGATTCTCCACCAAAGAGATCACCATGTTTTCTAAATGGTTTGTTTAAGATTTTTTCATCATGGTTTTTAATAGGTAAAGAAAAAGCTTGTTTTTCAATCCACATCGTCAACAATAACTGACATAACATTCTAAATAATATGTATTTATAAAAAAAAAAACAATCAAGTGAATTTGCTGCCCGTTTTACTATTTATAGAAGACGAGAAGCTCTATCGACTCGGTTTACAAAAACTATAAAATGATCATACACAACCCTTACTCGATTACATCTAATAAGAAAAGCAAGAAGAAAGGTACGGGTTTAGTAAATAAACTTATTAATAGTCTACCTGTTGAACTACACATTCCTGGTTATAACTATTGCGGTACGGGAACAAAGTTGGAAAAAAGATTAAGTAGGGGGGATAGTGGCATAAATCCTTTAGACGATGCTTGTAAAGATCATGACATAGCGTACTCGCAAACTAACGATTTATCAAACAGGCACGAAGCAGATAAGATTCTAGCAGATAAGGCTTGGCAAAGAGTAAAGGCTAAGGATTCATCGCTGGGTGAAAAAACTGCAGCTTTGATGGTTACAGGTATTATGAAAGGAAAAAAAAGTTTGGTATGGGTGTTAAGACATCCAAACGAAAACTCAGGATTTTTACCTCTTTTACTTCCAATTTTGGGTGCCCTCGGTGCATTGGGGGGTGGGCAGCCGGAATTGCTAAAGCTGTTAATGATGTAAAAGCATCAAACCAATTGCTTGAAGAAACTCAACTTCATAACAAAGCTATGGAAAACGTTGCAGCCGGAAAAGGTCTATTTGTAAAGCCATATAGAAAAGGAAAAGGATTGTTCATTAAGCCCTATAAAGGGGGCTCTGTAAAAAAACATAAAAAAAAAAGCTCAAATAAATTTTCCGTAAAGAGCTTTAACCAACATTGATATAATGAAATATGCAAACATTTTAGAGATACCTAACTTTAGAGGTGTTTTTATGCGTGATAATCTCCCACGAAACAGGACAGTGAAAAAAATGATGGTTTTCATTGGGTAGCTTACATAAAAAAGCAAAAAGATGTCGTGTATTTTGATAGTTATGGTAATCTCAAACCACCTCTTGAGTTGATCCAATATTTTAATACAAGTAAGGGTGTAAATATATATTACATCTATGAGGTCAAACAAAAATTTAATAACTATAATTGTGGACAGCTAGCTCTTAGTTTTCTATATAAGCACATGAAATAAATTATTACGGCATTTCTTAAAATTTAACAGAATGTCTACAACATTTACGCTTACAGGGAATTCTTCTATTTTATCATCTGATTTTAATCCTCCCATCTATTTGGATGACGAAAAGCTATATTTATTAGGTTTAGCTGATTTTGAGTCATTTATGAGTATCCCTAATATAGAGGATGGAAACAATAAAATTTACGTAGATGGTAAAGTGATTGTTATTCCGAATGGAACTTATGACATAAAAGACTTAAGTACATTGATAAATAACAAGCTGCATGAAATTTTTATTATAGAACCCTCTTTGTTTAGATTAACGACAAATCTCAATACCCTAAAATGCAGTAAAGAAATTTACTTCACAAAAGATGATTCAATAGGAAACCTTTTAGGTTTTAATAAACGGAAAATTAAGCCTCATGAATGGAGTGAATCTGACAATGTTGTAAATATTTCCAAGGTTAATGCTATTTGTATTGATTGTAACATTTGTGTAGGTTCATTTAACAATGGCAAACCAGTTCACATAATTCGCTAATTTTTTCCCAACGGTACCACCAAGGTATAAAATAGTGGAATCACCATTACCTATATTATACTTTCCAATTAGCGTTCGAACAATCAACAACATTGCTGTAAAAATAATTGATCAAGACGGTCACCTTATAAATCTCAGAAACGAAACTATTACCGTAAGATTACATTTAAGAACTAACAACAATGGTTATTAGATATAATAGACCATTTGTATCTAAATTTCAACCTATTACCGTAAGTAAATCTTATAAAAAAGAAAAACCTAACCACAAAGTTAGTAGTTCCAAAAACATCAAACGGTTAACAACAAAAAACCAACAGTTTCTGAAATCGTTGGTTTTTAAAATTTTAAATAATGGATATTTTAAACGTTAATGAAAGTCTATATGTTGACAACTCTGTAATTGGCTCCGAATTACATACCTATCAACCATTTTCTTCAAAATTTGATTATAATGATGAAATACGTATTCCAATCCAAGAATTAGACACATACACATTACCTTCAGAAAATATTCTATATATAGAAGGAAATCTCGCTAATCAAGAAGGAAAATATACAAAAAAATTAAGATTTGTCAACAATGGGATTACGTTTTTGTTTCGGGAAATACGTTATGAATTAAATGGAGTAACTGTAGACTCTGTAAGAAATGTTGGTTTAACATCAACACTCAAAGGATATTTATCTTTCAATAACAATGAAAGCATAAAGCTTCACAATGCTGGGTGGTTTCTCAACAGAAATGAAGCAGACAGAATTTTGGTAGATGATAAAGGTAAATTTAATGTATCGATACCCCTAAAGATGCTACTTGGATTCTTCGAGGATTATAACAAAATTATTTTAAATATGAAGCAAGAATTAGTACTCATCAGAGCAAGTAATGATTTAGATGCTGTGCTCTTTATAGATGACACGGAATCCAAAACATTAGAATTTCCTACTCCAAAAGTCACGATTGAAAAATTGTAGTGCCACATATCGAGGTAGATATTCCTCAACAACTTGCCTTAACGAAAATATTAGAAACAAACAAGGAAATATTGTTAGGATTTCGAAGCTGGGAATGTGTTGAATATTCCGAATTACCTGAAGCAACGCGTCATACATGGCCGGTAAAGACAACTAGTAAATTGGAGACGCCCCGTCATGCTGTTATTGCCTTCCAAGTAGATCGAAAACGAAAATTAAAAAAGGACATTAGTCAATTTAATAACGTTGACCTAACAAACATAAGAATTTTTTTAAATTTAAAAATTTAAATTTTAAAGACAACAAATTTTCTGCTCTATATGAAATGTTTGCCAATTTTAGAAATTCTTACTATGGATTGACAAGTTTACCAATTTTTGCGCCTGAAAAATTTAAGACAACTTCCATTATTTCACACATTGATTACTCTCGTCAGAAGGAATCGCTTCAAAGTGGTTCTGTAGTTATAAGAGTTGAATTTGAAACAAATGAAAATATTCAAAAAAATACCTCTGTTTATTGTCTCATCCTCCACGATAAAATATTTAGCTATAATCCTCTAACAAAAATAGTTAAACAACTTTAATACGCATGCGTCAGTTTTAATATTTATAGCATGACACAAAGAAATTTCTTTCATTATGGATTATATGCACCGGTTAATCATTTTTCAACACAAATTACAAGAGTTAAAGAAACAGATAGAAGAATACCAATTAAAATTTGAAATGGTAAAAAAATTTCACTATTTAAAGATATGAAAGTAATTGTAGATATACAAGGATTTAAAGTGGAGAACAATAAGTTAATTGTTAAAGAATTGGCAGCATACGATGGGTTTAAAATCAGCCACCACATATTTAAAGCGCCCTTTCCTATGAATTATTTACCATCAAAACTATACAGCAACGCTATTTAACTAATGAACAATCATCATTGTATCGATTGGGATGAAGGATTTACTCCTTATCATAGATGTCGAGATGTTATCAGAAATTTAACCGAAAAAGTCGACTTTATCTATGTTAAGGGTGAAGAAAAGGCGGAGTTTGTCAGAAAATATTCTCAAAACCCAGTTATTGAATTTGATGAACAGCCAGCTTTACAGAAATTGGAACCATGCTGCTTTTATCATCAGAAAAATCCATGTTTTTGTGCATTAGCAAATGTTTTTCATTTGTATAACTATTTTTTTATGAAATAAAACGATTAGTTTCAAAATATATTTGTTTTATTGGTTAAATATTTCTTTATACATAATATATGTTCGCTTAGCTCAAATTGTTTAAATGTATAAATTTTCTTTCATTTTTACTTTTAAGAAAATCTATACATGCCTTAGCAGCTAGTTGACATAATTCTGCATGTTCCATATAGTGCAAATAAACAGTAATGTTTTGAGCTCCACTGCTTTGTCCGTCAAACGCATAAAACTCAGAGCAAGCCTTAAACATTATGAATTCTTCATACATTTCTCTAACAACTTCCTCCATGATTACACTAAAAGTTCTTCCTCTTTTAAAATGTCTTTCATTAAAACGGGATCTTCAATATATTTTTTCAATTTAAGAAGACGATAACCAAATCCCAATCCCCTTATGTCATGAATAAGTTGTATTAAATCTAATGTTTCACAATATTTGTCACATGCAGATGCAGTACTCGCATATTCATTCGATAGTTTCTCGTAATAATGACACCATTGTGATCTGCTTTGCATAGAATCCTGACAATAAGAAAATATTAATAAGTAGAATTCTTTACTTAACTTTTTAACAGCTTTCACTAACTTGCACATGACCACAACACCTTTTTATAGATCGCTGTGGTCCATCTATACAGTCACCCTCTTGGTTATGATGAGTATAACACGGTAAGTTTAACTGTAATTTCTTGTCACGTCTATAGCGTTCTGGTAGCTTTTCCCAAATTTGTAACAACTCCACTGACTCTACAAATCACAAGAGGAATATATTTTAGATCACCCACCGGAATGTTTCTCAATGGCGCCGTTAGCGCTAAACAAACTTCACCAACACGTTCAATAATATCTTCGGTAGGTACTGTATTCAACGAACCCATCTGACTAAATTTAAGAGATGAAAATGAATTGATCTGTTGGGTTGGCTGCTAGCACTTAAATAAAACATCTCCCTCCGGATGCACACGTAAGAGTGGGGAAGACCAATCAGAATCAAGCAGAGTCAAGTAGGCGTGGCAGGGACAGGCGCGGGAAGTGGAAGACCAATGAAAAAAGTGGGGGGGGGGGAGAAAGACTAACCCCCAATCCCCTCTATTATATACAAAAGGACTATAATGACGATCCGGACGATAGTCAGTAACTTGTCCAAGTCATCAGAATACTGGTTTAATTTGTGTTGAGCTATATTCAAGGCTTCCATGTTAATTTTGTTTAGTTTTAGTGGTTTTAGGTCTGGTAGATAAGTTTTCTCAGGAAAATGATTACAACAGTTGTAGGGAATAACTACTGGACGACTGCTGTAGCTGACATTGTCGTAGACACCAATTTTGTTTTGAGCATGGACTCTTGTAGTACCAATAAAAGCCTTGCATTCAGGTTGAAGCTTTAATAGAGTATTGTTGTTGATTATTTCTGTGGAAACATGTCTTGATCCACATTTGATTGTGACAGGTAGTGGGTCGGAGACTGTAATTAACTATATATTTTGGCTAAGTTCTTGTACATTGTAGTCTTTGGCAAAAACGACTGAAGTTTGGCCCGTTCTTGGAAGACGGTTTAGTTGCTTTAGTTGGGCGTCACATATGGCATCGCTGTCGATTGAATAGGGAAGAATGGTTGGAAGGGTTTTGCATGTTTCCAAATTCCGGACGATGATGTATAATAATGAATCATCATTTCGCGCAATGTATTTGGTTGTGGTTATTAAAGCATATATATATATATATATATATATATATATATATATATATATATATATATATATATATATATATATATATATATATATATATATATATATATATATATATATATATATATGTATATATATATATATATATATATATATATATATATATATATATATATATATATATATATATATATATATATATATATATATATATATATATATATATATATATATATATATATATATATATATATATATATATATATATATATATATATATATATATATATATATATATATATGTATACATATATATATATATATATATATATATATATATATATATATATATACCAACGATATCGTTTTACACTATGCCATTCATTTGCTTTTTAGGTTAGGATATTTATATTTGGGTTAACGAAATATGGTATTAAGACACATATTTTTCATGAAAAAACAATTGAATATTACTGCCAGTTTTTCCGATATCAGAACCAAGTTAAGAATTTCAAATGGAACCCTGTATATTATTTTACATAGTTTGATAGAGCTTAGAATTACCTTTTCAATGACATATCACAAGTTATATTTTTTTTTCAAAATGGCGGACCAGGAAGCGCTTTTTCAAAATTCAATAAGGCGGTCGTTTCCCGATACCGATGAAATTTTGTTTAACAAAATATTAAAATATTAAACAAAATGGGGTTTTCAATGGATTTTAATCAAATTTAAAATCAAATTTTTAATTTATCACAAAATAGGATAAGTTTAATTTTTTCTTTAAAATGTGAACTTTTTCTTAAATTTTCTCAAAGGTTTTAAATAGAAAGTTGTATTTATTAAATATTAGTATTAAAGTATATCTTATTAGCTACACGAAACCGCATAACAAGCCGTATTTTTGCTTTTTGTTTCAGAAAACCTTGCCGATACACATTTTCCCTAATACATAGCATGAAACAAACACACACATATTATTAATCAGAAAATCCTGGAATATTTTTTATTGTTTATTGATAAGTAATTTTGTATTATTTTGACATTTTGTGACTGTTGTCTTATTTTAGGAAAGCGAGAAAAAATCACAAGTAGTATTAATTTTATTTTACCAGTAGATACGGTGCAGTAACATGAAAGATGACTTAACTAAGATAAGTAGGTCTTGGAAACAATTGCATAGGGATGCCATTATAATTTTCATTAGATTTAACCAGAAACGTCAAAAGTACTGTTTTGTATCGACATTTCTGATAACTTTCGTTACATTTTTACACTGAGAAAAACAAAAAACAAAAACAAAACCGCATAACAAACCGTATTTTTGCTTTTTGTTTGAGAAAAAATTGACGAAACTCTGCCGATATACATTTTTCGTAATACATAACATGAAACACACACATATTATTAATCAGTAAATTTCTGAATATTTCTTATTGATAAGCAATTTTGTATTATTTTGACATTTTATGATTTTTGCTGTCTTATTTTAGGAAATCGAGAAAAATTCACAAGTAATAATAATTTTATTTTACCGGTAGGCTTTCGGTTTTTCCGGAAATACCTAGACCTAAGTCAAGAAGTTTAAAAAGAACCCTGTATATTTTTTCACACACTTTGATAGAACTTAGAATTCCCTTTACATTGACATATCACAAGTTGATTTTTTTTCGAAATGGAGGACCAGGAAGCTTTTGTTCAAAATTCAATATGGCGGCCATTTTCTAACACCGAAGATATTTTTGAATTATAGGTAGAAATAATAAACAAATATGGGGGTTTTTATTGGGTTTAATGCTAATTTAAAATCAAACTTTCACAATTAATACAAAAGTCTCTCAATTAAATGTTCTATGCGCTGTCCGCCTTGTTCTTGGCATAGTGTAACTCTCTCAACATTTTCCGCGAGCAGGTTTCGTAAATGCTGTTCTGAGATACTCTCAACGGCTCGTCTTATTCTATTTTCTAACATTTCCAACGATATTACAGGAGTTGCATACACTTTTTCTTTCAGATGACCCCATATAGAAAAATCAAGCGGGGTTAGGTCAGGCGACCTCGCTGGCCATCGAATTGGTCCATTGGTTCCCAACCAGTTCTCACCAAATCGTTCATTCAAGTAATTTGCAACAATTCTTGAATTATGAGCAGGGGCGCCATCTTGTTGGTAAACTAAATCATCATTTTGCTGCAAATTATTTATAAAATGTTCAATTTCATTTTCGAGAAAGTCCAAATACATCTCGCCAGTTAAAGGCTGATGGAATAATATTGGACCAATAACGCTTAGTCCTACAACGCCTAACCAAACATTAACTCCAAAACGTTCCTGGAAGGCACCTTCTCTTACCAATCTTTGATTTTCCTTCGCCCAATAACGAAAATTATTTCTATTAAACATCCCTAGATTAGTAAACCTTGATTCGTCCGAAAAAATAATCTTATGATGAAACACAGGGCTTATTCTATAATTATCTAAAAACCAATTGCAATAAATAAGTCGTCTTTGGAAGTCATTTTCAAATAGGCGGTGGTGAATTTGATACTTAAACGATTTAAACCCGTGTTTCTTTAAAAATTTTCTGGCGCTTTCATGGGACGTATTGCACTGTTTGCCTAATTCACGAAGGGAAGCTGTACGGTCATACTCGATGTACGCTAAAACGTTTGTTTCCACTTCTTCGCTTACTACGAAACCATCATTGCCATTAGCATGGACACCACCATTATTTTCATTTTTTAAATGTTGTACTAGCCAAGGATAATATGCATGTGAAGGAGCGTCACGATTCGGAAAGCGTTCCTGGTATAATCTCTCTGTGTCCCTTGAATTTTTGCGACATTCCCCATAAATAAGGAGCATGTCAAATTGATGTTCTCTTGAATAAACCATAATATTTATTTTTAAAACTAACTAGAACCACTTCTCAGTGTAAAAATGTAACGAAAGTTATCAGAAATGTCGATACAAAACAGTACTTTTGAGGTTTCTGGTTAAATCTAATGAAAATTATAATGGCATCCCTATGCAATTGTTTCCAAGGCCTACTTATCTTAGTTAAGTCATCTTTCATGTTACTGCACCGTATCTACCGGTAAAATAAAATTAATACTACTTGTGATTTTTTCTCGCTTTCCTAAAATAAGACAACAGTCATAAAATGTCAAAATAATACAAAATTACTTATCAATAAACAATAAAAAATATTCCAGGATTTTCTGATTAATAATATGTGTGTGTTTGTTTCATGTTATGTATTAGGAAAAATGTATATCGGCAAGGTTTTGTCAATTTTTTCTGAAACAAAAAGCAAAAATACGGCTTGTTATGCGGTTTCGTGTAGCTAATAAGATATCCTTTAATACTAATATTTAATAAATACAACTTTCTATTTAAAATCTTTGAGAAAATTTAAGAAAAAGTTCACATTTTAGAGAAAAAATTAAACTTATCCCATTTTGTGATAAATTAAAAACTTGATTTTAAATTTGATTAAAATCCATTGAAAACCCGATTTTGTTTAATATTTTAATAATTTGTTAAACAAAAATTTCATCGGTATCGGGAAACGACCGCCATATTGAATTTTGAAAAAGCGCTTCCTGGTCCGCCATTTTGAAAAAAAATATAATGTGTGATATGTCATTGAAAAGGTAATTCTAAGCTCTATCAAACTATGTAAAATAATATACAGGGTTCCATTTGAAATTCTTAACTTGGTTCTGATATCGGAAAAGCTGGCAGTAATATTCAATTGTTTTTTCATGAAAAATATGTCTTAATACCATATTTCGTTAACCCAAATAAAAAAATCTTAACCTAAAAAGCAATTGAATGGCATCGTGTAAAACGATATCGTTGACACCCGGTATATATATATATATATATATATATATATATATATATATATATATATATATATATATAGAGAAACAGAAATTTCAATTTCTGTGCGGTTCTTGGTCGTAAAAAGTTATACAAAACGAAACCAGTAACGGTAAGGATTACTCCTTCACCATTTTGTCGGGAATCGACCAAAACATGACGCTATGTTTGTTTCCAGGGCCAAGGTGCCAATGTATATATATATATATATATATATATATATATATATATATATATATATATATATATATATATATATATATATATTCCATACACAAAACCGGCACCCAAGCCTCCAGATTTATATAACTTAATATTAATGTCGAAAATTTCTAATGCCAAAACATTTTCAGCAAGTAATTTTTTAACTAATTCAACTAAAAATTTCGGTTTAGTTAAAAAACTTCTTATAAAGTAAATATTTCAATAAGTTGCATAATTAGTGTTCAAATAACATCTCCAAGAAGAACAAAAACGTCATTATATTCAAAAAATTGGATGAAGAACATATTTATATAATTATAAATAACCTTTCTTCCAAGTACGAACTTCTCATCATTCGCGTGCTATAAAACGACGTTAGAGTTATTTACATTTACCTAACTTTAACGTATGAATTGCCAAGCCTAAATTATGCCAAGTTAATAAAACATATTTTTCGTAACATACAAATTTAATTCTGCCGTACCTATCCACCTCAATACAATGTTGCCATATTTCTGAGGCACGTACGCGTGAAGGATATGTGGAGGGTAATGTAACTGGGCTGTCATATGTATAACAGAATAAAATTATGGTGCCACGTGGTGGCATAACCGTGAACTACATTATGTAACTGTACATGTATAGACTTCTTTTAACGTTATTAATTATTTAAAACTAATATACACATGAGATCGTACACGTCTCCGATTTTTTCAAAGCGCCCCCGATTTTGGAGGCGTGTGCAAATATATATATATATATATATATATATATATATATATATATATATATATATATATATATATATATATATATATATATATATATATATATATATAAATATATATATATATATATATATATATATATATATATATATATATATATATATATATAAATATATATATATATATATATATATATATATATATATATATATATATATATATATATATATATATATATATATATATATATATATATATATATATATATATATATATACCTGAAATGGTGACAGACTAATACAATACTGCGAATCTAACTGTACTAACTTTCTTGCGATTGGATTAAAAATAAGCTGAAATATTAAATATTGCTATGAAAAATACTAGATAATACAATTATTTACTTCTATCAAGTGTGCTCAGTGGCGGCTATTCAGGTGAAGTAGGTGAAGTGCTACTTGACCAGGAAATATAAACAAGCAAACATCTAACTATATTTATTATATATCTCTTAAAATTCAAGTTTTTCCATTTATTTATTCACCTAATTGGCAAAAAATAAACTGTACATTTCGAATAAATATTTTACTGAATAAATATTTTACTTGACCGTTGGCGGCATGTCTTTTTAAAACTTTCAATCGAACTTTATTATAACAACTGTAACAGTGGCACAAACCGCTTCGACTTTGCTGGAGGTGCTATGTTTAGTTTACGCTACTACGTTGCCATGACAACGCGTACGCGATGACGTCGAGCACATGGAAGAATAATGTTAACCAGCGCCATACAACGCTCTCGGTGAATTGCTAACGCAGGACACTACACCCACGTGTCGTTCAGTTTGGGGTGGTTGTTTACTTTTATTTTCGCTGATTTCGCTGCAACTGGTTAGTTCCTTTGCAGTTTGCTTGACAGTTTTGTGTTATATTTATTTATGGTGTTTTGGTTGGTACAATTTTATTTGGTATCGGGTTTATTAATTTACATTACCGATGAATCCTATCACGAATGTGGTTTGCATTTTGTTGGAAACTCCATTTAATCGATGGAAGGAACGAGATCAGGGTTTTAATCGACATCCTAGTTTTCGGCGTACAAATGGTTATGTAGTTGTCAAATATTACAAAAATTGTTTTGCTGGCCTTGGGTTTAACTAATTTCCAATAAATATTCTGTGTGGAATAAAGAAGGATTTGCAGGTATGTTAAATATATGAAGGTCTTTACATAAACATGAGGACTCGGCGGAGCATTTAAAATGCGATTTAATGCTAAAAACATTTGTAAAAAATCAAAGCACTATAGCTGTCGCTTTAAAAGAAAATGCTAAACTATATAAAATACACTTTAACGAAAACGTCCGATTAAATAGATTATTTGTGCTTCGTAATTGACGCAGTTTTGTACCTTGTAAAACAAAAGTTATTCTTTCGCGGCCATGATGAGAGCAGCGAGTCAAGAAATAGGGGGAATTTTAAAAGGCTTTTAGGTTTATTTATATCGAGAAGTTCCCAAGAACTAAAAGATCATCACGAAAAAATTAAAAATGTTTTTACTGGTGACTCGAAAACTATTTAAAACGAAATAATTGAATGCATTTCTGATTATTTAAATGATCATGTAAAAAATTAAATAATGAACACACAGTTTTTTTTCTGTGCAAGTGAATGACACCAATGATATTACGCAAACCTCCCAGTGCTCCATAATTTTAAGATACGTTAATTTAGAAGGTTCAGTAGTCGAGAGGTTCTTAGGATTTTGTAATGTCAGCTCTGATAGAACGTCGTAGAATTTATATTCTCTATTGGATCAAATTTTGGACCAATTTGACTATAAACATAAATTAATAGGGCAATGTTACGATGGCGCAAGTGTGATGTCTTGCCATCTAAATGACCTTAAAAAAAATAAAAAGCGCCGCAGGCCATATTTGTCCATTGTCTTGCGCATCGTCTTAGCCTTGTGGTGCAGCAAAGTTTAAAAATATTTCTAAATGTCGAATTTTTTTGCAAGCCTTAGTGGTATTCCCTCATTTTTTCATCACTCAGCCAAACGAACGTATGCTCTTACATCTGCGTCTACGAGGCGTATACCAACAATTACAGAAACTCGTTGGTCTTCAAATTCGTAGTTAGTAAATGACACTCATTTTTGCATATCCAATATAAAACGCTGTCGTGAGGTGCTCTGTAAAAAAAAGAAATGAACATTTTTTTAATACCATGTTTGATAAAGCAAATTCTATTACAGAAATAAATCATTACAAACGTGAGCTTGCTAAGCCTTTACCTGAAGAAAATAGGGAAAGTATAGAACCCTTAAAACTTACATTTTTATGTTTGGCAGATTCTGCTAAATTTTCCGAATATGATTTAAATTTTCCGACTGGCCCGTTTGAAAATTTATTACAGTTATATGGGGAAATATTTTCAAAAAGTCAACGTCTTAAAAATGAGCTTGGTCTTATTTTTGCCAATGACAGTAATTGGAAAATATCGCTGCAAGAGCAAGTGAAAAAAATGAATGAAAATAAAAATATTTTAACCAAAGCATATAAAGTGCTTCAGTGGAAAGAAATTCTTCTTGCCTCAAACGTGTAAAAACTTATTTAAGAAACACAATATCTCAAGAAAGACTTACTTCTCTAGGCAATATTTCAATTCAAAAAGAATTTCTGGAGGAGATTAGGGCAACTCATCCATTTTATGAGAAGGTTATAAATAAATTTGCTGCTATGAAGGATAGGAGAATTGATTTAGCATACAAAATTTAGGTAAGCCGTAAAAAAATATTCTACCTCTTCCACATATAAAAAAAATTCTGGAAAAAAAATTATTGCGATATTTTCTTGCTTCATTTGCACTTCACTTACTTTTTCACCCGCGAGCCACCACTGAGTGTGCCATGGATATCCATGCTGGATATTAAGTAGTATATTTTTTGTTTGGACAGTGACAGTTACCTATTATTTCTGAGTAGACATAAGATTTCCTTATTTTTCTTGATTTTCAGTATTATTTTTGTTTTCAAAAGTCAAAATAATGTATAATCAAAGTGAAAAAGTCGATATGTTATTAATATTTGGAGAATGTCATGAAAATGCAAGAAATGGTGCTGAGTTGTATGCTCAGAGATACCCCGAGCGGCATCATCCAGTCCACCAGTATTTTACTGCTTCGCGTCCGAATAGAGACTCGAGACACGTCAAAAAAACTGTTCTTTTCAGAACGTATAAATATATATATATATATATATATATATATATATATATATATATATATATATATATGTGTGTGTAATGGATGCGCATATTACCACGAAACTAGAAACGAAATACTTGGGAGATTTTATCGACCACGAATCTACTATGCAACATTGTAAATACATGCAAAAAAAGCTGAAGCATCTGCCATGGCACTGAGCCAACTAATGCCAAGGCTAAATGGTCCAACGTCTAGCAAGCGAAGACTACTAAGTACAGTGACACATTCTATCATGCTGGATGCAGCCGCTTCTTGGTCTGATGTACTAAGGTTTAAAAAGTACATAAACATGATTCTAAAAATTCAGAGAAAGCTAGCTATCAGAATCTGCAGCGCATTTAGAACAATATCATCAACTGATGCCGTTCTCTTACTGGCAGATATAATACCCATTGATCTGCAGGTACAAGAAAGAAAAAGGACATATAGAAAAGAAAAGACAGTTAGGATGACTGAGGTTTCTTTGGCAAATTGACAACGACGATGGTCTAATATAGTTAGTAATAGTGGCTGGACAAAAACATTAATTCCAAATATACTGCCATGGTGTAAAAAAGCATGGCTCCCTAAATTATTACCAACACAGATGTTGGCTGGGCATGGATGTTTTATGACATACTTTCATCGTTTTAAGATAAGGTAGACACCATCTTGGCTTTACTGCGAGAACCTAGAAAGAGTTTTCGCATATTTTTCACTCTTTGGTCACTTCCGGTTTCATGGGAAATGACTCCAGTTTCGACTTTTTAAATGGAACACTCTGTATATTTTTACATTTTCCTGAGAAAATTCTGAATCAGAATGTGACATATTAAAAACTTTTTACGCCTTCTTGATTTTTTTATAGTCATTTTTAAAATTGCATCTAGGTGGCCATGACCGGACGCAAATAAGTTTTAGTGATTAGTCTGATAGCTAGGAACAAGAGAAGTTGATAAAATCAAATTTTTGTGTCTAACTATTTTTTTTCAAATGGCGACCCCTTTTAGACAATCGCTTTTTGAAAAGAGGATTTTTTTGCGAATCTAACGGTATTAACTTTTTTGCTATTGGATTAGAAATAAGCTGAAACATTCAATATTACTAAGAAAAATACTCGATAATCAATTATTTACTTTTATCAAGTGTGCGATGGATAGCCATGCCGGATATTAAGTAGGATTTTTTGTTTGAACAGTGACACTTACCTATCCTTTCTGAGTGGACATAAGATTTCCTTATTTTTCTTGATTTTCAATAATATTTTTGTTTTCAAAAGTCAAAATAATGTATACTCAAAGTGAAAAAGACGATATGTTATTAATATTTGGAGAATCTCATGAAAATGCAAGAAATTGTGCTGAGTTGTATGCTCAGAGATATCCTGACCGGCAACATCCAGTAAAATGCTGATGGGCTGGATTGACTATTTGGCTGTGAAAATGAGGCGCTCGGCTAGAAGAAGGAAACTGTCTTTGATAGTTTATGTTACCATTATTTTGAGAATAAATAGGATAAGACATTGATTGGGAACGGCATTCTGCCGCTAGGTGGCCTTTGCCTCCACATTACAGACATTTTATAACTTGTGGTAACTGTTTCCTAATTGGTTGGGGAGAATTCGGAGAAATTTGTTTATTTAATTTTTAATTACTCTTGAATTACCTGCACGAATAATTTGGCCTAGACGAGGTTATAGTTGGAAGCTTTCTTAATACTTGAAAGCATTTTTGCATTCAAAACCTTTAAGCGAATATAAAATGTAAGGGCGGACTCGTCAGGTACTTGGCGGAGTCTTTGGAGGTTTGGTATAACAAACGATGAGTCGCCAAAATGAAAGTTTAAGAGTTTTATAATCTCATTATATGTTGCATTTCTTAAATTTACGAATTGCGTGGCTCTACCTTTAAGTTTGTTTTTAATGTGAATCGTTAATAACAGTTGTTGGTCAGTTGTTGCCATTTGAATAGCACAATCGCACGCGTTTAAAAAGGACCCAAGGAGATTTGATCGCCTTGAAAATCAGGCACTATAGAAAATATTTCAGAAAGCCTGTAAGGCTTAATTTCTATGTCATCACCTTGTATTGGTTGCTGAGTAGGTCGCTGAGCTTGTTGGGTTTGTTGAGCTTGTTGAGATTGTTAAGAACGTGCCTCAGGCAATTTGGTACCGACTGCGCCAATTTGTTGCACTGTTAATTCAGAAATTTACTTTTTAAAAAAATGTATTATTTAATTACTTTATACAATATCGAAACTTAATCTGGCATAAAAACGGTATATAATATGATCTAACTAATACTTACAATTCAGATCATTTTATATGTTTTGAAACGCTTATGCGGCACCTTCCAGCTGTGGGAATTGCACACTAAAGGTACTGCTTACAATGCATTCCTTGTTATGTTGAAATTGCTATATCCGATGACATGTGACCGAAGGTCATTGCCTACAAGTGGGTTTAAAGGGATATAATATATATATATATATATATATATATATATATATATATATATATATATATATATATATATATATATATATATATATATATATATATATATATATATATATATATATATATATATATATATATATATATATATATATATATATATATATATATATATATATATATATATATATATATATATATATATATATATATATATATATATATATTATATATATATAGATATATATAAAGTATTTATATTGTATAAAGTAATTAAATAATACATTTTTTTAAAAAGTAAATTTCTGAATTAACAGTGTAACAAATTGGCGCAGTCGGTAGGATTCGTCTAACATCGGCAGAACAAGGAAGACCGAACTGTTGACGGCGGACTTAATTCCTCACTCGAAGATATCTGCGGAAAGAACACCTGGTGAAACCCCTGGCAGCCCTGAGAGAATAAGACGACTATTGCTCCTGATAACGTAAGTGACATTGAATTATCACGTTTAAGTGTTGTATCTTATTTTTATTCTCTTTCTGTACGATTTTCTATACGTGATTTTTCCACATACTCCCTTATTTTAGTTTTATTAATTAAAAGGAAAAGTTAATTTTATATGCTAATTTTGTGTCTCCAAAACTTGCCTATAATTTGGTGTTTTCTCCCAACTTATATATATTTTTGAAAATTAAAAACAAATAGTATTTAGCAAGATGCCTGAGTCCCGTTCTTAACAATCTCCACAAGCTCAACAAACCCAACAAGCTCAGCGACCTACTCAGCAACCAATACAAGGTGATAACGTAGAAATTAACCTTACAGGCTTTCCGAAATATTTTCTATAGTGCCTGATTTTCAAGGCGATCAAATCTTCTTGGGTCCTTTTTAAACGCGTGCGATTGTGCTATTCAAATGGCAACAACTGACCAACAACTGTTATTAACGATTCACATTAAAAACAAACTTAAAGGTAGAGCCACGCAATTCGTAAATTTAAGAAACCCTGCAACATATACTGAGATTATAAAACTCTTAAACTTTCATTTTGGCGACTCGAGGGACCCATCGTATGTTATACCAAACCTCCAAAGACTCCGCCAAGTACCTGACGAGTCCGCCCTTACATTTTATAATCGCTTAAAGGTTTTGAATGCAAAAATGCTTTCAAGTATTAAGAAAGCTTCCAACTATAACCTCGTCTAGGCCAAATTATTCGTGCAGGTAATTCAAGAGATCTTTTAGAAGCTACACTACTTCAGTTCTCATATTTCTAAACTTAAAAATTAAATAAACAAATTTCTCCGAATTCTCCCCAACCAATTAGAAAACAATTACCACAAGTTATAAAATGTCTGAAATGTGGAGGCAAAGGCCACCTAGCGGCAAAATGCCGTTCCCAATCAATGTCTTATCCTATTTATTCTCAAAATAATGGTAACATAAACTATCAAAGACAATTTTCTTCTTCTAGCCAAGCGCCTCATTTTCACAGCCAAATAGCCAATGCAGTCCATCAGCATTTTACTGGATGTTGCCGGTCAGGGTATCTCTGAGCATACAACTCAGCACAATTTCTTGCATTTTCATGACATTCTCCAAATATTAATAACATATCGACTTTTTCACTTTGAGTATACATTATTTTGACTTTTGAAAACAAAAATAATATTGAAAATCAAGAAAAATAAGGAAATCTTATGTCCACTTAAAAAGAATAGGTAAGTGTCACTGTCAAAACAAAAAATCCTACTTAATATCCGGCATGGCTATCCATCGCACACTTGATAAAAGTAAATAATTGATTATCGAAAATTTTTCTTAGTAATATTTAATTTTTCAGCTTATTTCTAATCCAATCTGTAAAGCTTAATTTCTGCGTCATCACCTTGTATTGGTTGCTGAGCTTGTTGGGTTTGTTGAGCTTGTTGAGATTGTTAAGAACGTGCCTCAGGCATTTTGCTAAATACTATTTGTTTTTAATTTTCAAAAATATATATAAGTTGGGAGAAAACACCAAATTATGGGCAAGTTTTGGAGACACAAAATTAGCATATAAAATTCACTTTCCCTTTTAATTAATAAAACTAAAATCAGGGAGTATGTGGAAAAATCAGGTATAGAAAATCGTACAGAAAGAGAATAAAAATAAGATACAACACTTAAACGTGATAATTCAATGTCACTTACGTTATCAGGAGCAATAGTCGTCTTATTTTCTCAGGGCTGCCAGGGGTTTCACCAGGTGTTCTTTCCGCAGATATCTTCGAGTGAGGAATTGAGTCCGCCGTCAACAGTTCGGTCTTCCTTGTTCTGCCGACGTTAGACTAATCCTACCGACTGCGCCAATTTGTTACACTGTTAATTCAGAAATTTACTTTTTAAAAAAATTTATTATTTAATTACTTTATACAATATCGAAACTTAAACTGGCATAAAAACGGTACATAATATGATCTAACTAATATTTACAATTCAGAGCATTTTATGTTTTAAAACGCTTATGCGGAACTTTCCAGCTGTGTGAAATTGCTATATCTGATGACGTGTGAAATTGATATCTGAGTCATTGCCTACAAGTGGGTTTAAACGGATATAACATATATATATATATATATATATATATATATATATATATATATATATATATATATATATATATATATATATATATATATATATATATATATATATATATATATATATATATATATATATATATATATATATATATATATATATATATATATATATATATATATATATATATATATATATATATATATATATATATATATATATATATATATATATATATATATATATATATATATATATATATATATATATATATATATATATATATATATATATATATATATATATATATATATATATATATATATATATATATATATATATATATATATATATATATATATATATATATATATATATATATATATAGTAATAAGGCGTCTGTATTTTTTAAATTACATTTTAATTTAAAAATTTTCTGTGCTAGCGTCGATAGAAATTTTGTTGTTTATCTCGTTTTTATTGACAGTTTTTGGTGTTGTAAGAGCCCCGACTTTATGCAATGGAATCGTTTTAAAGTTCGTTATTAAATTTTTAGATTTAAGATCAATTATGCACTCAGTGTTAGAGAAAATCACATCCTAAAATGTCGTCAAAATCAATATCTAAGTTATAAATGTATATCTTGTGTGGGTTACCTATTTCGGAAGGGACAAGGGTTGATTCAAATATAGACAATTTCTGATTTGTTATTCCCTGAATAGTTAGGTTTTCTGGTGACCTGAGCAGAAATCTTTTCACGGTATTTTCTTTAAAAATAGATATTTTTGCTCCGGTGTCAATTAGAAGTTTGAATGTATTTGAGCCATCGTTAATATAGTACAGGTTCTGGGGGTGGACAGTAAGAAACGGGTTTAAAGGAACGCTTGTTCCGGAAAATTCACATTGTGCTCCAAATCATCTAAATTCATTGTCTGAATCTGACCCTGCAGTTCTGACACCGAGTTGATCGATTATGTAGTGCTCTCCGGAGGATGGTTTTTGTAAAGGAGAGGTGGAAAATTTTGAAAATCTGAGTTGTTAAATTGTTTGAATTGTATTGGTCGTTTTTAGTATAATATTCTTAGTATTCCAAGTTGCTATCATCTTGAGAATATTCGTCGTAATATTCTGGTCCTTCGTAAGATTGATAATCATAATTTACATGGTGAGCTCTTTGTTGATTTGGATAGAAATTCGAATTTCTTTGCATTAGAGGTGGACGAGATGCAGCATGACTTTGTTGGATAGCTGAAGGTGGTCTATATTGAGACGAAAATGTGTTAGGGCTATTTGTAAACTAATATTTACAATTCATGCGTTTTATATGTTTTAAAACGCTTATGCGGCACCTTCCAGCTGTGGGAATTGCACACTAAAGGTACTGTTTACAATGCATTCCTTGTAATGTTGAAATTGCCATATCCGATGCCGTGTGACCGAAGGTCATTGCCTACACGTGGTTTTAAACGGATATCACACATATATATATATATATATATATATATATATATATATATATATATATATATATATATATATATATATATATTGCTCCTTAAACGATATTTGTCTTTAGTATGTTAGTCACCATTATGTTCCAAAACTAATCATTATGTCCAGATGTATCAAAATTAGCGTTATGCAAATAATTACCAAAAGAAGGTAAACAAGATTTAGGTGGTTTATGAAAATTTTTAAATTAAATATTGAAGAATGTCTTTACTTTAATACAGTCATTTAAATATTTTTACAGGCCGAACTGGCATCTCTGCGCAATGGCAAATGTATACGCTATTTTAAAATATTATTTAATTTTTAAATATTTATTAGTTTCTGTTTTATTCTAGTTCCGGCTTAGTCCGGTTAGCCCGTCCTTGGGTATGCGGTGGGGCTGCTGGCCCCTAATGGGGCTGTTGCTGTCGGCCGTGGGCCTGGCGGCCCCGTCTCCACGTCGGGGGCGGCACCGATCCGTCCCGGCCGAGGGCCCCCGAGCAGAGCCCCTGATGACACAGCAAGGAGTTAACACGAGGCGTGACCCCTTTGACCCCCATAAGGATTCGGAAGAGTTTAGAAGGTAAGCCAGTATGCACATTATAAAGTGATCTATATTTTTTGATCCCTATCAACTATAGACTTACTGGATTTAAAATATAACCTCCTCGTCAGACCAGCAAAAAAAATAACAAACTATTTTCATATTGAGAAATATTTTCCATTTTCTTATTAGACAGAAGTTTCACAATTAGTCGATGCTCTCATATTCAATTCAATATATAATACACAGAAAAAATCGCAGGGTGGAAATAAATATATCATGTATTTGACAACTATTTCGTTCAGACAAAAAAAGTAGTAATATTTTATATTTCAATGGCGTATATCGTACTATAAGTCAAAATCAATGCTATTGAAATATTGCATATTTAAAACTAAATATTTTTATATTACTTTACAGTCATATGAGTTTTTTATTGCTTTCGACTACCTGTTGTGAGAGAGTTTATATATTTGAGTGTATTTAAAATTAACGGGAAAATGGTCATTCAACTATCGTATCGTACATTTCGTTTAACACGCTATTTGTGTACTTCGTACTACTTATTGACGACGAACAATATGACTCAGTCATATATAGAAAAAAAATTCAGTCTCTATTTGAAGGTCTGGCTCGTAGGGCCGTTTGTTGCTTTCCACGACTCGGAACCTAAAGTTTCCAGTGACAGTTCGACTTTGATTTTTGAAAATTATTGTTGTTGAATTTAAGAGTTTGTGGACTTCCTCGCTTTAAGTAAAACAATGGAAGAGTTGTTAAAATGATGCCATAGTAGAGGTATTACGAGAGTTTGTGGCTCTTTCTCCTTCTCTCTGCTCCAGAAAAGGGTCATATCTCAATACCTCTGTCGTAATTTTTTGTCCACGTGAGCTTCGTCATCTATCAAGATCATCTGTCAATCCCAAAACTCACCTGCCAAATGTCATTTGTAAGGGCACATTTTTGGGTGGGATCCGATGCAGGATGACGTCATAAAGATTTTTAAAAAAGTTTGTAGCCGATCGGCCAAGCCGGTTCTAAAATATAGTTTTTAAATTCGGACACACCAATGCTCTATTAGGGAACAAAACCCAATGGTTTTTGTTATTAGAGCATTAACGAAGTGACGTAGCAGACCATGCTTTAGGTGAGAGTTAGATCTTAACTTCCTCCACAGGCCTGTGAAAAAATATTTTCGAAAACATGTAAGTGAGCTCTAGAGGAAAAAAATAATCTAAAGTGCGATTAAGCAAATGAATTAGGAGGACCTACATACTCCGTTATTTTAATGGTGTTACTAGTATTTACATACACTTCAAGCTACTGTTACAAGTATGTAAAAATGTTTCCCAATAAAAATTAACTAAAGGCGGTAATCATTTGAAAAACTCGGCAAAAATGTATTAGCAAAAACATAAAATTCTATATTACAATTAAAACTGCATGAGACCTTGTTTTAAAGAAGCTTTTGAACTTAATATACGTTCAGTATTTAGATTAGTATTTTGGAAAAGATTAGAAATTAACATAAAAATATATGGTCTTAAAATTGTATAAACACTTAGCCCTTAGACTGTGTGTATGTATGTGTGTGTACTTGTGTGAAACTTAAAGTAATTTAGCAATAATAACAAGTTTAGGTAAAAATTAACGAAAATTAGAGATGCAAATATTTCTAGTTCGTTAGAGAAATAGTGTTTAAAAAAAATAACTATTTCTGTCTGAAACTTAAAAACATTTGTTGAATAAAAATACCCAGTGCTAATGATAAAAACAAGTTCACAGGTTTAAAAACTGGAAAGATATTGTCGAAGTCGTGAAATCGAATCATTAAAACTATTCTAGAGTACACATGAACATCGCTTCGTCTGAATAAACATGAATAACTAACTAAATATCTATACACTATTACCCAAAAGCCAAAAAATATGTCAAAAAGCAATAAGCAATCACACTTTTCATTTTTTCTACGATAAAATAGAAGATTACATCAGTCTATACGAAGCTGACTTTTGAAGGCGTGTTTCAGTCTTCACTAAATAACAAAGCAGATCTTTCTACGTTTTAGTAGACATAAATAAAAGACTTATTGTTGTAAATAGAATAATATTCTATATTGTACCACATTGTCAAGATGTAATTTAAACGATTTCATAAGACATTCTGGCAAACTTTAAAATATAAGCATATTTTCATTATCTCAACACTATAACAGGTCGTTAAGATTGATTCTTGATTAACGGCCGTGTAACTTTCCAACTTAAGAAAATCACGGGGAATTCGGCCAGGAAATAGATATCGAAAATTTAAGTTCACTTTACTCTTATATTTTATTTTTAGGTGAAACAAAATTTTTCAATAATTAAAATAGTGGTAATAATAACAATGAATTATATGAATGATTCTAAAGTTTTCTTTCCTATATATACTCGTACTATTTTTACCTCAAATTTAAACATATTTTTTCAAATATGAACATTCTCTGAACCTTTAAATTTTAAACTTTCAATTTTTTGTCGTCAAAAAAACAAGTTATTTATTTGACGTTTACTACAAGTCTTTTTCGTTTTCATTATATGTAAGTCTAGATGCATATATTATTAATAATATTAACTAAATTTAATTGTTTAAATTTAAAGGACCCTTGACGAAGAAATAACAATATTTCGAAAGCTTGGTGAACTAAAAATAAAACGTTAATAAAGACATTTCTTGGCCTATTCCCTTTAATTTTCTTAGATTATATATATATATATATATATATATATATATATATATATATATATAATCTATATATAGATATATATATATATATATATATATATATATAATCTATATATAGATATATATATATATATATATATATATATATATATATATATATATATATATATATATATATATATATATATATATATATATATATATATTGTAAAAAAAGCATAAAAGATGGTATCTGAAAAGCAGATATAAAGTAAACAGAAAAGGAATTAGATATTGCATTTTTACAGATTAACTGCTTTGGTATTCACATGATTCGAATTAAGATATTGAAAAAGTTGTTTAGTTAATCATGTTAACGAAAACAAAACGCTAATTTTTATTTAGTGAAGAAAACGTGTTTTGTTAAGTGGTAGATGTGTGAATTAAAAAAACTTAATTATTTTTAAATCTTTATTAAAGCATTTATTAACTGCATGTTCACTTATAAAACCCAACCCCTTCAGCCTCGCCAACTTCTTTCAGAATGTTCATTATTTCATTCATATGAGCATCATTTCTGGTTTTCTGTAATTCATCTAAGGTCGTATTCCGTTTCCAAACCTGGATAACCAATCCATTTGACAGAAGTCTGGCAGCGGTTTCTGAAAGACCCTTTGAAAACGAAACACCCGTCAAATAATTGACAATTCAGACATTGGTTACCCGACAACCAACAAAATGCATCGGTTGTTCTGGTGACGCTGTTGACAGTTATTTTCAGGAACCGTGTTCCGTAAATAACCGATAGATACGGAACACGAACTAAGATTGGAAACGGAATACGGCCTAAACTAACAAGTATGTCAATAATAGGTACACTTATCTCATAAGCTCTTGGTTATGTTTCATCCAGGCAGATTTTGTTTTAGATTTAGTTCTAGGGAACTAAGAACCTAGTAGTAGACTCTGAATCAACTAAAGCTGAATGAATTTCCGATATTTATCAGAATTAACTTCCTCTACTTTTTCGGCTAGGTCATTACTTTTTCTGCCTACATTAGAGTTTCTCAAGATAATTTCAAACGGTAATATATCGTTTTTCGTAGGATATAGTAGATATTTTAATAATAATAATTGACATATTCTTCAAGTTCATGGATACGTAATTTCTCCTATTATGATATCACCTTTTGTTCTAAAGGCAACTTCTTGGGATCAACAATAAAAAACTAAGAATTAATCACTGTTTCAAGCTTTAAACTATATGTTTGATCTATTTTTATTGTTCTTGTAACCAATTGATTCACGTGACTATAAGATATATGTTTCTTATTTTCAATAGGACTTTGTATATCAACTTCCTCTTAAGATGATATATTATTTTCGTTATCCTCTCCAGCTGCCTTTTTAGGACTTCATTTCGCAGACACAAATGTTTGTGTAGGTTATCTTCGACACACTTTCGCTTCTTAATCTCGTTTTCTTTAGGTATTTGAATAAGTTCTGTATTAACCTTCTTTGTACTTCTAATTATAATACGTTTAGCAGGAAAATGTTTTGAAATGATATTAACATATTTTCAGGACTGCTGCATCCTACCAATTCGAGCATTTCAGTCAAATTTTCTACGATGTGCATTAGTTTGAATGACGATTTTTTTGTAAATAATTAAGTCATCTATTTCTTGGTTCTCAGGTTTTCTTTTAAATAACAGTCCTCTTAATATAGGTGCTAACTGAATTTCTTTTTTATTAAGGCTTAATATATTACCATTAACATGTACAGGATAATTTCTAATTAGTAGCTATGAGTCTACTAATCGTACACTAAAACTATTTTCACTGTCTGGTAGCTCTTTGGATAATAGACAACTTCTAAACGAATATTACATAAAACATATCTTTTACATAGTCACTGAAGCGCATCTACAGAGTTACAACCTAATTTATATAAAAAAATTTAAGTTTCGATTTGCAATTTTGGTCAGTGTCATTCAATTTAGTCACTGCGCAAGTGCTAGCAGATGGCACATGTCACTTAGGCTTCCCACCCCCTGTCAACTGCCCCAACAGCTGAAGCCCCTCGGTTCTCATCAACGCTGCTCTGGGTAGGGCCCTTTGACCCCCTCCCCTGCATACGTCAGCTGTCCATTCTGCCTCTAAATTGATTGGGGCCTCACTTATAACCAAGCCATTAGACCATTCGGAAAACTATTCATCTTTTATTATTATTACGAGTATATCTTAGCGGTGTTCTGCGATGCAACATTGATTATACATATATTAAATGTAGTGTCGTGTGCAACCAAATCCCTGCGGGTCAACAAAAAAGTAGTGCGGAGGCCTCTGGCACTTCTGATTGGTTGATTATATTGTCATACCTGGACAATTAACAACGGGCAAACGACTTCAGTTTAGCAACTAATCACTTATAGATAAGATCGTGACACTGTCGCTACATAAGAAATACATATAGATTGTTATCTTGCACCCTTTTATCCTCGCCTGCCGCCTGCCACTGGATTCTTCTCTGCCTCATTTTTACCATGATATATCAGCAATGGAAATTGTAGAAGTGACAATGAGAGGAGACAAGAACTTACTGTCAGGCAGCAGGAGAAGATAAAAGGTTGGAAGCTGGTGATCACCTGCGGATAACATAAAGCATAACAGATGACTTAACGGCAGAACCTAAGTGGTACGAAATGAGCTTGTTGACAGACTTGTTTCGGCGAGTTCATGTCACTAAGTCAAGTGCTCTAGTACTAGAGTTTATATATGACTGACACTAAGCGATCTTGGCCAACTCTGCAAAAGACCACGGTGCCATATGCTTTCTGGTAAGCATCACAAAAGGTGTGAATACTCACGTCTTGCATCTTCGTACCTCCAATACCAGTCAATCAGCAACTTAATGCTTCAAAGAAATGCAATCTCATATTCGATACCCCGATATTCGCGTGTCCCATGCTATCTGTTTTCCCATAAACATTGTAACCGCATCTTAGATACCGGAGTAGCTCGTGAAGTGAATCCGATTGGATCAAAGATCTTTAGGCTATGGACAGTAACTTTCTTCTTGTAACAACAGGAATATCAAGCTCTTTAATAAAATCTTGATTGATTGCCTAACACATCTTGCACACAAAACCATTTCAGCATAGGGACCGAAATATTATAATCATCACAATCGGAGTTACCTGAAAACTCTCATCCTGCCAAGTCAAATTTATTTTGTTGTCGGCGATTACTAAAATACATTTTTGTATACATCTTTCGAAACTCTTTTTATCTGGCATCATTGTTACACAATTATCCACATAAATGCTTTTGGCTAATTTTTCCATATTATGCCGAGAATATACAGCACCTAAGAAGAAGCAGTCTTTCAAGCATCTTAACAAATGGTATTCGATGATTTGTTCCAGTAAAAATAAGCTGCAGTTTACTAGGAAGACTACCCTTTTATGCTAGTGTATTATTTCTTGTCCCTTTTCATCAATCCAAATAAATTTTTAAAATTCACTGTATTTATGTGCACAGTAATTTGGGGAAAGCCTTTTTTAATACTTGTTATTACACCAATCCTTTGTTCTCCAAATCTGAGCAATAAACCAGGTATCAGTTGTATTAAATTCAGCTCCTTTTTCACACACTGATTTAAAGGAGGATTATCTTTTTCACGCGCAAAAGCATCAAAATCCTTTAGCGATTTTGTTTGGTTTCGTCAAATTTATTTATCAAGTAATTGGCTTTAGTTTCTTTTATTAGTTTATTTAGAATATTTCTATAATTTTCGTATTAACTTATAAGTGTTGCAGTATTTTTACTTTTTAGAATTTGCTTTTTAATATGTCCCAATGTCTAATAGATTGTACTAAGCCTGAAGTTATCCAAGACATTAGTTTTTTAGTCTTTGCAGTTATTTCCTTTGCCGATTTAATGGAGTAGTTTAATTTATTGGTAAAAAATTCATATTTGCTTGGGTTTTTGTCATACACATCATCTCATCGAGTTTTCTGTAATATTTGCCTTAATTTATTTAGTTGAGACGCATGTAGAAACTTTTTTCGATTTCGTAGTTTTTATTTGTTTCAATAAGAGATTGTATTTTTAAAACAATAGGAAGGCGATCTATAATATCACATGTAATAATGTAAGAAGAATAAATTATTTAAGCTGGAAAAAAATATAAATAAGATAAAGCAAGCTTTAGAAACCGGCAATTGCTGAAATTAAAATATTAAGCTGAAAATAATAAAAAATATAAATCAAGCAAACAGCTACAAAAATAATAGGTAACTTTTAATATATTTACAACGATAAAATATTAATTAAAGGAACAAGTGCAGCACCATATCTGAAATAAATAAATACAAAACAAATATCAACAGATAAACTTGTCATAAATAAAATAAACAAACCACAGACTTACCAGAGCGAAAAAAAAGCAGGACGTTCTAAATGCAAATAAACCTTATAAAAAAATCAAATTGTGACCAAGTAGGTAGTTCGAAGTTCATATATGTGAAACATTTCCTTATAATGTTCAACAAATAAAAATTCTCCAATCCACAAAAACAGAAGATCTTGTTCATATTGTCTCAAGGAAGTTAGGAATGTAGGCAAAAATTCTAGATTATGATAGCGCAAAGCAATCTTTAAGTTATGATAATGCTAATAATCATAAATTATATTTTTCCAATCCACAATTCCACTAAAATATACCTATAAATTAATCACTAGGTATATTACATCAAGACACAAAGCCATTGTCAAATCCACGCATCATAATATGAGGTTATGATGCTAATAAAATAAGATCTTGTAAAAATGGAAAGTGTTAAACATAGATTTTCCTAAGTATATTCATAGCATATATTTAATTTAAACAAGCTAGATTTGGGTTTACTAAGAATTGTTTATATAATACTGTTTGAATAATGAGGTCATATAGACTAGCAGCATGTCAGAGTTAGAACATTAGAGAAAGAATTAACGTAGAGATTGCAATCCATTCATAAATCACGTTAGGGGTATGCGCTAACATGGTTTCCGTAGTTTTCATATTTTATCGACCAATGTTTACGATAAATCAAGAGGTGGAGATGGCTCATGTCGAAGTACGAGATATTTGGTGACGACTGCCAGTAACGGCGCGAGTTTTTACTTCCCGTAAAAGGAAATATCGTTAATCGTGAAAAAATCATCGTTCCAGATTTTTACAGATCTTCACGTTTTAGGGTCCCTAAATGCCGAAAAACATGTTTTTCCATTTGTCGGTCGGTGTGTTCTCGGTATAGCTAAAAAATATACTTACTCTATTAACTTTAATTTTATTTAATTTTCCAAAAAAATTACGTTTGATACAAAAAAACTAGTAAAATAGTGGTATGAATTGAATATGGCGGAACAGAATGACATCCTGTTAAAATATTTGATGTACGAAAATAAAGAAATCTGTAATACATCATTATCCTTCAGAAAAGGAAAGCTAACAATAAGATTTGCGAGATAGCAAACTTCCAATATTTTTTTAATTAAATTGTGAAATTATACTAAGATTTGGAAATCACGAAATCCCATCAGAAATCACCAAGTCGCATCCGAAAAAAAACGAAACTGTTTTTCACTTCTTGAATTAATTACGTACAAATTTTAAATAAATAATCGTTCCCTACTAAATTAGATAAGTTTGAAAAGGAATTAGTTATTTATACAGGGTGTTTCAGAATAACATGCTAATAATAAAGAGGGTGATTCTTGGGCTCATTTTAGGAAAAAAAGTTCATATGAACGTATGTCCTAAACGCCTAAACTTTTGAGATACAGGGTGTCAAAGTTTTAAAAAATAAATACTTTTTTTACAATAAGTTTGACACTACTGTAGATATCTTTATGAAATTTGGGTCATGTATTTTAGGAATTAATACGCATTTTTTGATGCATCAAGAATTCAATTATTCTGACCAGTGCCGTCCATGCGGGTTTTGCTTTGCATATTTTTTGGGAAAAAAATAGTACGCCACTGGTTTTTCTTGGTATTTTTTCGTCAGATGCATAGTTTCCGCTTAAAAAAATAAAATAGATTTTACTGCAAAGTCAAAAGCTTCGGAGTAAACAATCTGCAAGCTCAGATTATCTTTGTTTAAATTAATGTTTGTGATACAAATTAATAAGGTATTTTTGAGAAATTTGTTACACACTTTCCATGTACTCATCAAAACGCATTTTCTGGTGTACAACACATTTTTTTTATTTTGAAATTAAATTAAAGAGAAAATTAACTTAGAAGTAAAGCAAAATAAATTAAATGAGATGTTGGAAATGTCCACCTCCAGCATAAATGCATGCATCTGCTCTCTTTCTCATGGACTCACGAACTCTTTGGAAAATGTCGGGTGTATTTCGAATAGTTTCGCAACAAACTATTATGCGATTCCTCAGCTCTTCTACAGTGTGAATAGGTGTGCTGTAGACCAATGTTTTTAGATGACCCCACAAGAAATAATCCAAACTATTAAGGTCAGGGGACCTGGGTGGCCATGCTTGTGGTCCTCCGCGACCTATCCACCGATTGTTATAGTTTTGGTTCAGATATTCGCGCGCCAGTGCACTAAAATGCGCTGGCGCCCCGTCGTGCATAAACCATAGACGATTTCTTACTAAAATAGGAACATCCTCCATCAAAGCTGGTAATTCTTCTTCAAGGAACTTTCTGTAATTTTGCCCATTCAACCTCTCATGAAGAAAATACGGGCCAATCAAATAGTCACCGCATATTCCAGCCCACACATTAACGGAAAACTGTTCCTGGTGGCGAGACTCTGATATAGCATGTGGGTTTTCTTCCTCCCAAAAATGATTGTTGTGGAAGTTTTGAATGGCATTTCTGGAAAAATTGGCTTCATCGGTGAATAAAATTTCGTTGTCAAACAAGGGATTTTCATGCACCTTCTGAAGAAACCATTGACAAAAGTTCATCCGTAATGGAAAGTCATGGGGAAGTAGAGCTTGAACCCGTTGGATATGGTAGGGATACAATAGAAAGTCGTGAAGTACTCGCCACACAAGAACATGAGTGATATTCAAATTATTCGCAATTTTTCTAGTGCTTAATCCGGGATCTTCCTCAATTGCGTTCAAAACCGCATCCTCAATTTCTCGAGTTCTTTCAGTACGTTGTACTCCTTTTAGGTGATTGTCTTGATCAAAACTTCCTTTTTCACACAACCTTCTATGAAGTTTTGAAAATGTTCTATTGGGAAAACGTTCTTCATACAACCGCTTCGCTTGTAGTGCGTTACCGTCAGCTAGGCCATACATGTAATGCATGTCTGCTAACTCGGAATTCGTATAATGAAACATTTTTCGTTACAAAAAATCCAAATAAAATGAATTAATTAGACAACTGTCAAAATTATTTATGTTTATAAAACAAATGCCACAAGCATGGCGACCGACCGGCCCCGGCCGCCCCGGACCTCAATAGGTTATCATATCTTGTGAGGTGATCTTAAAACATTGAATAACAGAACACCAATTCATAATGACTTTGCAGTAAAATATATTTTATTTTTTTAAGCGGAAACTATGCATCTGACGAAAAAATACCAAGAGAGCAAATTTGTTCAGAAATGAATGAAGATTTCAAAAATAATTTTTATTTCAAGAAAAATCAGTGTCGTACTATTTTTTTCCCAAAAAATATGCAAAGCAAAACCCGCATGGACGGCACTGGTCAGAATAATTGAATTCTTGATGCATCAAAAAATGCGTATTAATTCCTAAAATACATGACCCAAATTTCATAAAGATATCTACAGTAGTGACAAACTTATTGTAAAAAAAGTATTTATTTTTTAAAACTTTGACACCCTGTATCTCAAAAGTTTAGACGTTTAGGACATACGTTCATATGAACTTTTTTTCCTAAAATGAGCCCAAGAATCACCCTCTTTATTATTAGCATGTTATTCTGAAACACCCTGTATATTATGGTTTTAGAGTTTTTAACTAAAAAACAATGTTTTTAACACGCTTTTATTGGCTTCACTACTAGTCTGATTGTATATTGGTATGTTTAAATCTTGTAATGGATTTTTCACCACTTCCACATTACCGATTATTTTCAGATTTGACATGCAGACACATTCGGATATAAAAAGTTCTGTAAATTCAACTGAAAATTTAAGATATCAGCATTTAAAAATTCAAAATAGCGGTGTCAACATGACAATGTCAAAATGTCGAACGGATTTTAATATTTGTTCGGATTACTTAAAAATGTGCAACGAAATTCAAAATAGCAGCGCCAATATAGCTAAGAATTTTGTCATTGTACAGATTCGGCTGAAGATCGGTATCTAGAAGTATTTAAAAGTGAAAGTTATGAAATTTTAGCCGATATTTGAGAATTAAAAATGGCGGCCCCAACATGGCAGACTAATTTTAAAATGTTTGCAAATTTGATTAAAATTCGGCCTTTGGGGGTATTTAAAACTGCACATCATGAATTTTTGTCAACATTTAACAATTCCAGGTGGTGCCAACATGGAGGCGGAATTTTAACAATTGTGTAGTTTTGACTGAAAATAAGCATCTGAGGGTATTTGAGAATACATATCATACATTTTTAAAAATATTTAACGTTTATGTAGACTTGATTAGAAATCGATACTAAGAGTGCAAGTCATACATTTTTAGTAATAAATATTTAAAACGGCGATGTCAACAGTTGTTGTATAGATTTGACTGAAAATGGGTATTTGGGGGAATTTAAGATTGCACATCATTTTGCTGCTATTATTAAAATTATTTTCATGTAAGCGTTTTTTGTAGGTTTACCAATATTAAAATGAACACACGCTAAACAACGAAAGTTAAAATATACAGGGTTTCAGAAAACTCTGTGAATATTTCTGTAATGCTTCCACGATGGTTTTGAAGCTCGGCATGTTGTCTACACAGGTTAAAAGGAATTATTATGCTAAAACACTTTTTGGATTTCCACTAAGGGCACGTATCTGTTTTATTATTTGTTGTAAAATTACAACAATTTTATAAGAACATTTCTTCTAATAAACAATTAATTATATTTAAAAAAAATTATAGCATGTTTAATTTGTATTTTCACAACACAAATATATCTAGACAAAAAAAAAAAAAATATATATATATATATATATATATATATATATATGTAATATAACGTTTTCATTTTTGATTGTGGCATATCGATGATTTCTTAATTGAGATCTCCCTGGATACAAGCCTGCCTGATGCGAGTAAAGGCCCAGAAATCGATCGCAAGAGAGGTATCCTGTGACACAATCGAAAGCAATGTCTTCTCATAGGCCGCTTACATGCAAAAATTATATTTTTGTTTTCTGCTACATATATCCTTTTCCGGCCAGGAAATCTGATTAGACGTGTGTGAGAGCACATTTTTATTTCTATTTCAGTTTAACCACGCATTTTACATGTATTCGCCAAAATCCTTATGGGTTGCAGCCGGAACTCTCCGCAGCCCCAAATAGGTGGCGCCAAGTGTTATGCTTGGCTCGTAAAACTTTTCCATTTACATAGACGTTTTCGTTTTTGATTGCGTCTCATCAATGGTTTCTTAATTGAGAAATCTCGCTGATGAGGATAAATGCCGAAAAATCGATCGCAGTGTGTGTCTTGTAGGCATGTTGATTTTCGTTACTTTTGTGTATTCGGTACTAATCGTTACTTTGGTATCAAGTAATCATTTATAATATTTGTTTACTGGTATTGAAAGGAATACGAATGACTTATGACCACTACTTATACGTATAAACTGCTTTGAATATAGTTACGTTGATTAATGTTATTGAAAAGTATACGAATGACTAATGACTAGTGACTACTACTTATACATAGAGATAAATTTGTTTAAATATAGTTTCTTTTTTTAACCTTGGATTTAGTTTGTTATTTTATTTTATTGAGCAAATAGATTTTTGTGATAACATTTTAAATGACAAATAATATAAATTCATTTTTATGTTTCACGTTGTTACATTTTAATGATTTATATTAATAAATTTCTCTAAAAATTGTTAGTTAAGATTAGAAAATGTAATAACATATCGGTTCATAAATACATATTGTGATAAAAAAAACTAAGTACTACATTGCTCAACATCCTTTATTTTTTTTAATTTAGAACTCAAAACGCCAATTAAAATATATTCAAAGGAAACAAAACAATACACAAAAACAAAAAAACAAGAAAAATTACAAATTTTGATTATAATTAAGAAAAAGTATACTTTGGACATTTTCCCCTTTTAAACGACTTCTTATTTCTGAAATAAGTTGCCCAGCAGTGGAAAAGATGCGTTCGGACGGTACAGATGTCGCAATTATACATAAATATTGTTTTGCTAGTTTAGACAAATGAGGGTATATTGTCTCTCTGGATTTCAACCATTTAAGAGGATTTTCTTTTATATACAGAAGATCTTCTGCTACAAACGATCTAACTTCCAAAATAGCTGCGGCTTTTAAATCAATTTCCTTGCGACTTTTTGTCGAAATCTGCCCATGTTAAATTTTCTTCCTCTGCCGAATCTGATATATTTCTTGGATTGGGATGAGCGCTATTATCAATGGTATTTAAATTGAGACGTTCTACGCTTATCATCCGGGCTACATCCACTTTAAGTATGTCCTTTGCCATGTTAAAAGTGTATTCGAAACTTAAAACTTTGGATTTAAATCTCGGATCTAAGATACATAGAAGTTGAGCTACCTTTATAAGAATACTTGGATCCACAAATATTACATCTAGCAATTGCCGTGGAAACATTCGAAAAAATGCAGCCAATTCTCACTACGCTTCAATGTATCTTCCATTTTTAATTAAAAATATTAAAAAATAACTACATATTAGTGTAACAACAAAAAAAATTGCCTGTAAATTATTTTTTTAAATATATAATTTATTTACCTAGGTTTATTAAAAGTATTTTACTTACCGAAAACAAAAATTGTTCAAATATAATTAAAGAACACGTTATTAGTTTATTATTATGCTGCAAAAAATATTGTTTGCTTCAATGAAAATGCATAAACAGCCGAGAACAAAGAACAACGCTAGGATGTCTAGTAGATCCGATTGGGCAAATCCCAGAATTCAAACTAAACAACCTGCGTTGCCAAAGTATGTAAGTAAAAATTATTTGTGTTCGCTAAATAAATTTTTAATAAGGTCCAGATATACAACGCGTATGCCTACATTGCATTTAATATATAAAGTCATATTTTCTTAAAATATGGAATCATAAAAAAAATCAACTTTGTTTATTTTTATTATTTATTATTCATCTGGAGTGTGGAAAACGAAAAATGTATAATAGTTTTGTGCGCATATGATCAGATTCAAAATTAAATTAATAGCGGCAGCGCAGCACACCACGACAACATTTCTGAAGGTCGAACAAAGCACACCCTTCATTTAATAGAACGGTTTGGTTAGGTAGGAATCAGATCTAAAATCACGTTATTTTCTGATAATACAATAAGTGAAATTTAAAGTACTTTATAAACTAAGGTAGCAAAATAAAACGAAATATTTCTAAGACAAAAATAACACCAAGAATTAACAATATAAGTTGACAGTGAATGTGTCCTCCCCTACTAATGGAATCGCCCAATAAATATATACCAGTCGAGGAGTACCGATACGATACTTCCGCATCGCGCCATGTGGCCATCTGATGACATGACAACATACGATACGAGTAGCATCGAACCTCAAAGCTCTTAACACATCGTACAAATCGTACGCAACGCCAAACAATCCTTAGTAATCAGAGTAATCAAAGTAATCACTGCGCTTTTGAATTAGTATTCGTTACTCCGGGTATCTACGAGTAACGAGTACTCGAGTAACGGATAGTTACTTTTTCAACACCTTTAGTGTCTTGTGACAGAATCGAAAGCAATGGCCGCGTTCACCCGCCTGATCGCTCAGTAATCGCTCTGAGAGCGGTGCCATGAACGAGCTATTTAATCTTGCTACTTTGATAGCGGGTCGTTGAGCGGACGCCATGTTTTGTATCGTATTTTATTTTCGCTACTTAACTGAGCAACGATCAGTTGACATAACAAACGAGATGGCGGCATGTAATGTAAACATTATGAGCAATAATTATACAATATAATGATACACCAGAGCAATAACAGATTTTTTTTTCTTTTTTTTAACACAAAATACAGAATGTATTATACAAACAAATTTACCATCATATTTTTTTGTAATTTCAGCCCTTCCTTGTTCCCGATGTCCCATATTCTCGTTCTCATCAAGGTTAAGGTCAAGAAATATTTGCTGCGTTCGAAATCTCTAAAAACCGTTCAAACCATTCCTATTATTTGAGCGCTACTTTGATGATCGATAGCCAACGAGCGATCAGGCGGGTGAACGCGGCCAATGTCTTCTCATAGTAGAGATGGCAAAAACGAGTCTTTTTATTGAGTCGAGTCAGTCGAGTTATCAGTATTAAAGGTTCAATGACTTGAGTCATCGAGTCATTTAGCGGAGCGGAGTTCAAAGCACAACTATGATTTCTTTCTTGCCGCGAGCGGCGCGGTGGCATACTGCTTACGATTCGCTGGACGCTGGATGCTTAGTGAATCACTCACATGCGTACGGATAACGTTATATTTGCTCGTAACTAGCAGATGGCGCATTTTGATGAACTTTTTTGGAATTTCATGCATGTTATTAGGTTAAGGCTAGTAATTCCCCGAATTCTGAAAGCTGCGTAGATGGGATAATATTTTGAAAATAAAAGTTAAGTAGCAATGTCAAGAATAGAAAAACCAACGAGTGTGGTGTCAGATTACTTCACTCGTATTAAACACGAAAAGGTTAGATGTGACTTATACAAAAATGAGTTATCTTTTAAAGAACTTTCTACGTCCAATTTAAGCAGACATATACGATTAAAACATCCAGCGACTCTTCTGAAATGTTCAAACACGGATAAGTAAGTGTTATATATATATTTTTAATTACATAATATTTAATAGCTACATATATATCTATATTCACAGATGTTCACAATGGATTTGGAACGCGCTTCTAAAAAGAATTGTCAGAGCAATTACCATGTACTAGCTCTAGTACGAGTAATATAGACGATACATTTAGTTTGGTTACTGCCACTGCAAGCCGTCCTCCATCTAACCCTCAAACAACTATTACAAGATACGTCAGTAAACCAATTGGTGCCAACAGAAGAAAAAATATAGACGAGCAGGTACTTAAAATGATAGTGAAGGAATATCATTCTTTCAACATTGTAGAAAATATTGAATTTCAAAGATTGATTCGAATGCTAAACCCTAATTATGAACTACCCTCCAGAAAAACATTATCCAATAGCCTATTAAACTCTACTTATAATCGAATCTTGGAAACCATTAAAGCATATGTTCAAAATGTTTCGTATATCTCAATTACTTCAGATGGTTGGACATCTTTGAAAAATGAAAGTTACATGGCATTTTATTGATACGAGTTGCGTTTTAAAATCAATTTTAATTTCGTGTTTCAAAACTAGTGGACGGCATACTTCGGAAAACCTGTTGCAGGATATACGAAATATTTTAGCTGAATGGAATTTGGAGTCCAAAGTTACAGCTTGCATAACTGATAACGCGGCTAATATGGTTAGTATGGTTAGAATGTGTAATTGATGGTATATCCCGTGTTTTGTGTTTTTAAATGTTAGTTTAAAATAAAATATTTTTATTAGTTTGCGCGACGTACTACATACCTATTTCATGTTTTTTTTATTGAAAATATACTACTTTCTTTAAATGAGAGTTAGAGGTTTTGAAAATTGGTTTTTCCAAATTTGTTAATTATAAATACTTAAATAAATACATTTTGTAATGTTCTAATCGTTCTTATATTTTATTTATAATGTATTAACTTTATTCTGTTATCTGAAAGTTTGAGGTGCAAGTATGAATTACTCATTTGTAATCAATTTATTGATTAGAATCGAAATAAACAAATTATGTTTCTTGTAGTATTGAAGTGAAAATCCCCTTTCGTCTATCAGTTATGTGAAAATATTGGCAATTAAATAATATTTAATTCATCCGGCACCGATCGCCAGGCATGTAACAAAGAACGAATCACAGATCGCCCAAATGTAAAAGAGTAATGAGAGCTGCAACAGGAGTGTGCGTAGTAAGTGAACTTATCAATCGTTTGCGACTCGAGACTCGAGTGATTTTAAGATGAGTGACTCGAGTCATTTATTAAAATCAAAGATTGGATCACGCGAACCGAACCACTCACTCACTAGCCATCTCTATCTCATAGGCCGCTTGCATGCAAAAATTATATTTTTGCTTTTTAGTAGTTATAGTATAGACAAATTAGTGATTTTCGCTCTTCAAGCTTATAGGGTAAAATACCTTCTAAACATCCGGACGGTGTTTCTCGGTGGAAGGGGAATGTGTCAACAATTCCCAGATTACAGGGATTTGGAACTATAGAGTTTGCCTAGACTACTAAATTAATTAATAGTTTATTACTTATTTACATAACATAAACTAATTAAGATTGACATTAAAAGGGAAATTGCAAAGCAGAAAGCATTTTTTCAATATAAATACCGCAGCTTTGTTTCAGTACATTTAGACTTGACTTGGTCTGAAATAACTTCCCCTGATCTAATCTGATATGATTGAAGCCAACTCAAATTAATCAAACCCTCTTCCCTTGTAGTCATTGGCGGTGTTAGCAAGCCGTAAAACAAAATCCGATGATTAGTACCTTCCCTACCCTAACACAGTTACTTAAAGTCGTTAGTATTTATCAGTCTAAAACTTCTTAAGCATTTGTTATTATTAAAGTCAAATTAGTAATGGCCATTCTTAAAAGCTCCGTCAAGTAAAGCATTGTTAAGAATCAAATGGACCCAACAAAGTTATGCGAAATCTAAATAATAAGAGCAAAGCCAAGCGAGTAGACACCTCTGTATGATTTATAGGACAATATAAATCACAGCTATGCATGCTATGCACAGACAAGAGTTTCATTCCACAAAACCATCCAAGCTACGAGCTACGCAACCCAAAGGTATCACTATTTGGGACACGTCGTTCAATAATATTTGTGACAATTTATTTATTTATTTTCCAACAAGTACATAAACTTATGCCTACGTATTACAAAGTTTAATTTATTTTAAATTTTATACAAATTGAAAAATAATTCTGCAAGCGCTAAACAGTTTTCACTGATGCCGCGCTTCTCTTGAATTTGTAGCTTAATTTGAATAGGAACTCAAAGTAGCATCTTTCAGTCTTTGGCAGTTTTAAGGAAAAAAAAAGAATAATATCACTTATTTTACAACACATTTCTTTTTATATGTAGTTCTCACGGGCATATTTTGAGAGATAATTTTTGAATTTATTATAACCAGGTATAATCGCAATGTTTTGTGGTAGTCGATTAAATAAATTGACACTCATGTTTATAGTACTATTTTTTGCTGAATTGGATTTAAAATTGTCAAAATGTATATTACTCGCACTTCTGGTACTGTAATCATGTAGTTCAAAGTTATATTTAAATTTTATTTGGCTTTTTTCCAGGTTATATTTTATACGATATATTAATTTGCACTGTTCTATGATTTGTATTTGATTTATAGTTAGTAGTAAGGTGTCTTTGTATAGTTGCTTTGCTGAATACAGTCTTTGAAAATTAAATAAAGATTTTATATACTTATTTTGTGTTCTTTGTATTTTACACATTAGAGTTTTATTTGCACATGCCCAAGTAGTTATTAAATAACGCAAACGTGATTCTACATAGGAATGATATACCAACTGTTTTGTTTTAGTATTCAGTTCTCTTCCACACCGTCTTAATGCACCAATCATTGGAATTACTTTATTTTCGATAGCTTTAATGTGTGTTTCCCAATTTAACTCACTTTCAATATGTAGACCCAGATATTTATATGATGACACTTCCTGTAAGCTATGTTATCCAACTTTATTCCTAAGTTTTCCTTTGCTTTGTTCTTGTGTTTAAAGAGCATATACACGGTCTTACTCTTGTTAATATGCAAACTATTAGCTTTTGTCCATTTTACAAATTTTTTCAAATCTTGGTTTATTTTGTTTGATATTTCGTCTAGTTGCGAACCTGCATAGAGCAAGACCGTATCATCTGCATATGAATAATACTTAGCATTGAGCTTGACATTTTGTAGGTCATGTACGTAGAGGTTGTAGAGTATCGGACCTAGCACTGTACCTTGTGGTACACCTTTCTTTGTTTCTTGAATTTCACTCTTTACGTCCCCTAATTGTACATATTGCTTTCTTCCTTTCAAGAAACTTTCTATTAGCTGTAACGCTTTACCCCTTATTCCCATTATTTCTAGAATGTCAAAAACAACACTATCAAAAGCTTTAGAGTAGTCTATAAAGATGGCAGCACAGTATTTTCCCTTATCCACCTCAAGGAGAAGCTCTTCTATGAAGTCGGTAACAGCCGCTTGTGTGTTGCTTCCTTCCTGGTAACCATACTGACTAGAATCAAATATTATAGTGTTGTTTATAAAGTTAACTAACCTCTGTTTTATGATCTTCTCACATATTTTGCTAAATGTCGAAAGCAGAGAGATGGGTCGATAATTTTCTGTCAGTTTTTTATCTCCTTTTTTGTATATTGGTGTTATTTGTGTTGTTTTTAGTTCTTCTGGAAATATCCCCTGTTCTAGCATTTTGTTAATTAATTTAGTTATTGTGGGAGTCAAGTATGATTCTGCCACTTTGATGTCGTCCGTGGTTATTTCATCCACTCCTGGGCTAACTTGTGTCTTCATATTTTGAATTAACTGGGAGACTTCTCCCACTGTAGCAGTGTATAAATATATGGTCTTAGTATTTATTGGGGATATGTTTTGGAAACTCGATTCATCTGAAGTATTAGGGTTGTTAATGTAAAAATCATTGAATTCATTTACAAGCTGTAAGTTCCCCTGAATGTTGCCTGTTTCTTGTCGAGAGGAGGTTTGTAGGACCTCTCTTATAATTTTGTATATGTTCCGTGGATTGTTTTTGTGTTTTTCTAATTTTGTATGATAGTACTGCTTTTTTGTATCTTGTATTACTTTGTTAACATGGTTTTTATACCTTTTGACCTCCTGCTTATATTCCATATTTTCTGGGTTTTTTCTCATTTTAATATATTTTCTTTCCTTCTCATCCAACTTTTGTTTAATATTTGTGTTTATCCACTCATAACTTGCAATATTTGCCTTAATGGTTTTCTTATATGTGCATTCTTTTTTCGTTTTTTGAAGGAAGTTAATTAGTTCTTTATATGTATTTATTTCTTCTGTTTGAATTCTGTCATGTACAAGTACTTATGGTTTTTGAATAAATCTTCCAGATGATCCATGTAGAGGTCAAAATTTGAATTAGGCTTTCTATATGAAGCTACAATATTGACTGTTTGACACAGCTGAGTTTCTAACACGATTGTATTTATGTCTTCTGTGGCATAGTTATTTTTTATTACTGTCTTTATGTTACTTTTCACAAATATTGATACGCCTCCACCTCTTCCATTTCGACATGAATGTACACTTTTATAACCAGGTAGATTGTAATAATTTTCTTCTCCATTCTGGAGCCAGGTTTCCACTAATGCTAAAATATGTATTTCCCTAGGTTGCTTCTTTAAAAGTCCTTTTATTTTCTCAAATTTGTTTTTGGAAGAATTGGAGTTCCCCCAACTTGTTGCAATTACTGAGCACTGGCTGAATCTAAACGAACCCTTTTATATTGAGAGGTATACCACAGTAGCTAGATATGACAGAAAAAACTCAGCTCATGGGGGAACACTGATTCTATCCCTAAATGGAGATTTCATGTCGGTATCTAAATATGATCATTTGTTAGCGGATAGCTCTTTTGAATTCTCTATAATATATAATCAAAACCTTGATCTTTATGTAATTTGTATTTATAGATCACCAAACTCTGATGTACAATCATTTTTAAATAGCCTGGTAAGTTTGCTAGACAGCCTACCGATTAAAGGTAAAAAAATTCTATGCGGGGACTTTAATATTGACTATGCTACTGTTTGTGCCATCCAGAAATATCTAATTTCTATATTCGACTCTTTCGGTCTTTCAATGCATGTATCCTCGCCAACTAGAATTTCAAAAAACTCTTCTTCTATCATCGATTACATGGCGTCTGATTTTTCTCCATCAGAGGTGCAATCACAGGTTTATAACTCAGGTCTTTCCGATCACGAGGCGGTAATTTCCAGGTTTAGTTTACCTATTAGGCCCTTACCAAGATCTCGCCATCGGGGCAGAATTTTCTCGGCCGCAAATTTCTCAGTATTTCATAATATTTGCTTTAACACCAATTGGAATTTTGAATCTGATAATGTCAACACAAACTTCAGAACTTTTTTAAATAAAACTTTAAGTGCTTTTAACAAGGCCTTCCCGCTTAAGAATATCAAACCTAAGCGGCATAAACCGTGGACCACGAAAGGAATACGAATTTCTGCTAAAAATATGCGCTCGCTCTCATATATAAAAAAATTCACCGACTCCTTTCTTATTCTCGACTATATCTCTAATTATAGGAGGATCTACACTACTCTTATTAAGTCAGCAAAAAAATTACACTACCGAAAACGTCTAACAAACTCTAATAACGTTTCAAAAGAAACCTGGTCCATCATCAATAACCTCAGAAACAAATCAAACCCTGTGACTCAGATCTTGCCAGGGGCTAATGATCTAAATGATTATTTTATTAATGTAAGCAAAAATGTTACCTCTAGTATCTCGCCAAGTTTGGACCCTCTTTCGTTTCTCCCTCCTTCAAAAAATTTAGCTGATAGCTTTTTCTTAAGTCCCGTTAGCAACACTGAACTATTGAAGGTAATACATAATATCAAAAGTAAATCTTCGTGTAGCACTGATGGCCTATCAATTAGAATATTCCTGAACTTGCCACTCCCAGTCATAGAGGCCCTTACAACATTAATAAATGAGTCCTTTATAAAAGGTGTATTCCCTGATTGCCTTAAAACAGCTATAATTATTCCACTTCATAAAGGCGGCGAAAAAACTAACTCTTGCAATTATCGCCCAATTGCACTACTACCAGTGCTATCAAAAATCATCGAAAGGCTACTGAAGAACCGTCTTATGCCATTTCTCCTGAAACATCAGATAATATCCCCGGAGCAGTTCGGATTTCTACCCAACAAGTGCACCAGTGACGCCATGTTCACGTTGCTTAGAGGCGTCTACTTATCTCTCAATAACAACCACCCAACTGCCTCAGTTTTTTGTGACTATGCGAAAGCCTTTGATTGTGTTAGTCATGAAATTCTGATAAACAAACTAAATTTTTATGGAATTCGTGGTACTTCTTTAAATTGGTTCAATTCTTATCTTGGAAAAAGGCAACAACTTGTAAGGGCTAATGGTTCCGATTCTGATTGTAAGTTGATTACAAGTGGAGTCCCTCAAGGTTCAGTCTTGGGACCTATTCTTTTTTTGTTATACATTAATGATATCACGAACCTTAAAATTAATGGAAGAATCTCCCTTTTTGCTGATGACACAAGCATAACATGGAGTGATTTTGATACAACGTCTTTACACTCTAGTATCTCCAAAGACTTGGTTATAATTAAGGCTTGGTCCGATTCCAATATGCTTTGTTTTAACGTCGATAAAACGGTGGCGTTATCTTATAAGGGAACTTTACAACCACTTCAGGTACATAACAGCAATATTGAATACGTAGAGTCGGTTAAATTCCTGGGTTTAAATATAAATAGCAACCTAAAATGGTCTAATCATATTGACACCTTAACTAAAAAACTTTCTACCGCCTGCTTCGCCATTCGATCAGTTTCAAAAGAACTAGACGTTCCTTCTGCCAGACTTACTTATTTCTCTTTATTTGAATCCCACCTCCGCTATGGCCTTCCCTTTTGGGGCTGCTGTACCACCGAGCAATTTCGTAGTATTTTTATGCTTCAAAAGAGAGCCATTCGTTATTTGTTTGGTCTAAATAATAGAGCTCACTGCCAATACTATTTCAAAAAACATGAAATATTAACACTTCCTGCATTATTTATTTTGGAAACGGTATGTTTGCTGAGAAAACATATAAACACCCTCCCAGAAAGGCCACAACATGTATACCCTACCAGAAACTCTAGGCATGATATTTATCTTCCCATTCCTTCCACAGAATTAATAAAAAAATCAATTATTTACAACGCCATAAAACTTTACAACAATCTGCCAGTACATTTAAAATCTATCCCTATGCTTGCACAATTTCGAAAAAACACCAAAGCATACCTCATTGAGAGACCATTTTACAGCGTTAATGATTTTTTTTTTCAGTGAGTAAGTCTCTTTAAATTGTCACTAAACTCGCTTGTTTACTTAAATCTTTTGTGAGTCATGTCCTAACTCGTAGCATAGAATTTTGTAAATCATTATATAGGGAAAAGAACTGTCGAACATTCACTTAAAACTTAATTATTTTTGTTAGGTATTGGATTAAAAACAATTTAATTCTTTTTGTATACTACATTCTACACTAGTTCAATATACCTTCTGTTTAACATCACAATTATTTGTATAACTATAATAACATAAAGTTTAAGGTCGCATAGTTGCAATTTTGATTTCAATGTCATCGAAATTATTCACCTCGTACATGTGTGTTTGTTTACTTTTATAAGGTTATCATGATTCATTTACTGTTTGCAATGTTATGTTATATTCTAACGTGTGTTTTACGATTTGGTAAATTGATAATTTACATTTTAAAAAAAAAGCACTGACCTGTCGAAATTATTTTCCATTAATGTTTTGATATGTCTTATTTTTAGGTATATTTTGCTTTGTCCATAAAATTGTAAAATTTTTCTGCGGCAATAAAGCATACTTTTGTTTGTTTGTTTGTTTCTGATACTTCTGATATTTATGTAAATGATGTTTAAATTCTCTATTTTATTCGCCATTGTAAAGAAGTAAATAGAACAATAGACTTAAAACAGCACACTTTGATGAAAACAATTTTGTTTTAATTTATTTATTAATCCACTTTAGCATTTTTTGCTAGATCCTCGATTTGTTCAATAGATCTAATTCTAATCTTGTTTAGACCATCATTTCTTCTAACATATACTTTTCCAGCCTTACACCAAATGTACTTATAGTTCTTTTGTTTTAATTCCCTTGCCTTTTTAAATAATGTCTGTGCTTCCCTGGAAAGATCTTCGTTTATATAAATTTTAGTCTCTTCTCTGTCGAGATTGCACTTCATAGTGGTGATTTGCAAAGTTCTTTTCCTCTCCATAATTAATTTTTTTTTGGCTTCTTCCTTTAATTTAACCAATGTTAGTGAATTTTTTGTTGTTGGATTTATAGCTCTTATCTCTTCAATATCTTCAATTTTTATTTCAGGTTAGTTAGTACCTTCCAAATTATGTCTTTTTCATCTACCACTCCTGAAATTACAACATTATTTTTCCTTTTCTCATATTCATAACTTTCTATTACCTCTTTCATGTGGTAAACCTCCTTTTTTAGATATTCAGTTTCATGTTTAGACTTTTTTAGCATGTTTTCGGTAGTTTCATTGATCTTGCGTTGTTCTTCATATTTATCACTCAGAAATTGTAGAGATTCTTTGACATCCTTTATCTCATTTTTAAGCGATAGTATTTCTTTAGTTTGAGCTTTAGTTAATTTGACAACTTCCTTGATATCTTCGTTTTTCTCGTCTTCAGATTCGTTTGAATCGCTGCTTGACTCGCTTGTACTAACGTATATAAGAGATTTTCTGGAGTTCTTCTTCATATTTTTACATTTTTCGCACTTCCATTGACTGTGATTTTTTTCCAAAATTTTAGCTTCGGATTCTGTTATATTTGCACATTCAATATGAAACCATCCCTTGCAAGGGCCCGATAATCCGATTTTATACTGTTTTTTATTTAATGGACTTTTACACTTCTCACAATTTAATTTTTTCCCTGCCATCATAATGAGGGTTCTGGAACGTAGTCACAACAAATTGCTTCGGCTATGTCCCGCCCCTTTTGAGTTTGTAGGTTAGGCAAAACAATTATTTTGTTTTTGGGGTCAATTCCACTTCTCAAGCGTTGATTATTCCTAAAATCTGTTGACCTTTCACACTAATATTTGTTTAACAGCAATTTACGAATTTAACTTTTTGTTGGAAGAACTAAAACTTGATTTGAACTGGACAATAGTACAACACGTAATAGTAGATGCTACGTTCCCGTATTACTTACTACTGTCACAATATCGATTTCTGCCCATGAAGTCTGGTGTTGGAAGCACAAAAAGTCGTGCACTAATGAGTTGGGATGATACTGGGCTTGTGCCCCTATTTAAATAAATCACATTATTAAGCCTATTAGATTGACGAATGGCGCTCGTCAATTCCCGCGCTCTATCGAGAACATCCTGGAAGGTGTAATCTGTGACGTGGCTGATTTTGACAAATCTTAAACTCACAGCCAAACAAAGTACATCGAGGAACTTGTTCCCGCTTAAAGAATGAGGCAATTCATATAATGCACGCCCTTGAGTTACTTAGACCCTAACAGTGTTCTTTCCGATTTTTGTATTAAGCCTTGTTTTCACAATTGATAAAAATAAATCCTTTGTTTAAAGAACGATACCTACACTGTTTTTGCAGACAGATAAAATTGATTGAAAAAAGATGTTTTTAAAGATTATGTACAAACGATTTAAAATCGAATGGCTGCTGCTACCCTGTTCCTAACCACTCTTCGTCCTATTAAACAAGGTATTACGGAAACATGAATGAAATTTATTTCGGAGGATGTTTCGTGGATTTTTTTATACAGGGTGAATTAAATATAAATTAATAAAATAAGAAGTCAAGTTTTAAACATATTCGCAAAGTTTTATTCTCAAAATACGGACTCGTAAGTTTAAGGAGAAACAAAAATTAAATTTTTGGTAGTATTGAGAGAACACTTTATCACAATTGAACGAAATTTGGCTGTTGTCATAGAGCTAGCTCAAATTTTACGGGAAAAATCAAGTTGATCAGGGCTCACAAAGGAAATTACTACCTCAAAAACTTCTTTAAAACATTGTGCAACATAATATTTCTAAAAGTGTTTTTAAAATCTACTATTTTTACGTAAAAAATAAAATTTTTATTTTAGCCGGTTTCTTGATTTTTGCAATTGAAATCTCGAGTGAAAAAAGGTTTTTCTATAAAATTTAAAAATGATGGCTTCTTACATCAAAAGACGAAAAGGAATTCGTGTACGCAAATGCCTTATATTTGAGATACGTACTTATTTTTGTTGAACGTTTAGTAAACAATGTAGTGCAAGTTTTTATAAGCGAAAGGTTTACAAACCCTCATTTATGAGGATTTGTAAACCTTATTATAAAATAAGTAATCTACTTCTAAAAATTAGACCATCATTGTCGAACTGCCCAAACATTTCAGTTTATGCTCGACATTAAGCTACAAGGGATCTCTCTATCTTAGACCAAGAGTACATTTTTATCGTAGACATTTTAACATGGAAAATACCCTTATATAACTATGTATGGTAACCCATACATTTTAGTAGTTATAAAGTATAAGTGGTACATATATGCCCCTGCTCAATCAGCAGCGGGCGTAAAATTACTTTACCCCAGAGGTGCAAACAAAATTTTTTTTGAATTGAAAGAAATTGAACATGTAGTTATTTTTCTCACATATTTGTAATACTGCGATTGCCTTGATGGTATACTTCTTCGAAGAGAAAAGTCCAAATATGAACCCGTCAATACTGTGTTCTCTCTACCATAAGTTTGTATAAAAACATTATCATAAGTAAGTTCGCGAAAATTAGTGCATGTTTAAAATGATCATAAATCCCATCATCCCCAAAATTTGTAGTATTTTACAAAGGAAGAAATTCAGACATTTTTCGGAAGTGCACCAGATGAAACGTATTTACTGCATAAGGTTGACCTTAGCTTCGGAATCGCAGGAGCCTGTAGAAGGGTTGAGTTGACTAATTAAAAAGTAAGTGATGTTACCTACTTATAGCCACGTATTTTGGTAATACCGGGTAGTAAACTGTAGTACAAAAAGATGATGATAAAAAAACTCTTACTTTCTTGAAAATAATAGGAAAATATACGGCTTTGCGACCAAAAACTGCTAACAATCAACATTTTTTCTGTCATACAAGAAAAGCAAACATTTTACTTAACCTGTTGGAAAAAAAAACACTATTGGTCTAATAACTAGTATAGTTGCAAAGCATTTAAAGTTGCGCAACTCAGAGCGCTATACCGCACATTACCTTTGGCGTTCATCCGTATCTCTATTAGTCGACGGTGTAGGGGACTTATTGGCTATAAAGCGTCATGGAGGTTGGCGTTCCTCGACTGTAGCAGGTTATATTGAAAATTCGGTGCAAAATAAAATCCAAACAGCTAAATCTTTATAAGTTCCAGCACCACAGACGCTCTTGGCAACTGAAATCTTACCACCAAAGAGATGATATAATGCATCAGAGAGAATTGATAGGAGGAGTTTTGCCTGTTATAAATGCTTCGAATTTTTACATATGTACTTTTAGCATAACGTTCAATAAATAGCTGTTTAATTAACTACTGACGTGTTTTTTGCGAATATAGTTTACTGTTTTTCAATAAATATATCCGGGGTTTTTTCTTATTTTTTGTATTTTACGTCCGGTCGCGGTCGAACAAAATGTTTTTTTTTTGCACAAAATAAATAAAGCCACCCCCTATTCACCTTCTTAGAGTTTAATTAGCATTATTTTCCCCTTAAATTTGTAAGTTCGCTATATAATAGCTGTTCCAAAAATTTGATAAGTAAAAATAATATATTGTCAATTTAATTAGCTGTTTTTGTAGAGTGGTATCTTATCTTAGCCTTTAGAAACCCATTTTCATGACCATTTTTCTTCATATTTTTGTGAGAGGAATTTGCTTTCTTAAGGTTTACCTTTAATCTTGAATCACCTTGACACAGAAAAAACAAATTCGTTCAATCAAATAAATTTTGCATTCAACCAAGTAAATAGGTACTCTTGGTATTGGCAAAATATATTTGAATATGAGTTAAATTACAAAAATATTTGAATCTTGATAAGATAAAGTGTATAATGATATATATATATATATATATATATATATATATATATATATATATATATATATATATATATATATATATATATATATGTTGCCAATGGAGTCAAGGCGGCAGGCCACGAACTTTCTACGGACCATAGCAAATTCATGCTGATCAGCTGATGATGTATCCTCTTAATTTCCCGTATTCGGTAATAATTGAAATTTTTGACTTGTGATTCGTTTCGTAGATTTACTTTCGAAATAACAAACTACAAGTATCTTGTAGACGTAGGCCAAATTGTTGCGTAGATTAATTTTTTTTTCAGGATTTGTGGTAATTATATCTTGAACGACACAATCAATCGATATATGAACTGAGGAACTGGAAATTATTGCGGCTTTCACTGAAGGTCAAGTATTTGATTCTATTCATGAGCAAATCATATCGGCTGCCTTACCAACTAAGTGTACTTAAAATTGTAGCATAAAAACAAATATTTATTGCTGCATTTTCGTTTATTCTGATTCTGTGGGTGTTATAGAAATTGTCACAAGCGTTAATAAATTTTGTTTTGGATTCCTACCGAATAAAGGAATATTATCTGCTTGATATCTAACTAACTGTAAATTAGATTCGGTGGACATATTTTCTATTATTTGAATTAAATTTGAAAAAGGTTTTGAATTTTCTTGACAATTTAATTTTCCAAAGGCTGATATTAAATCTTCTAGTTTGAGAAATTACAGGAGTCAATAATATCAATAAAAATGAAATAAAAATGAGAATTGAAAGGAAACAATTTTCATCTCAGACTAAGGTCCAATAGGGGAGACAATGCGGTCTTTTCCATGGCTAGCTGTTATGAGTTTGGGACGATAGTTGTTCCCAAAACTCGCACCAATAGGACGCTGGACGATGCTTGTTCCAATTGCAGGTAAATTTTGAGCTTCTTTGTACACTTTGATACATTTTTTGATTGTTCTTTTTCGACACAATTCGTTAATACGAAGTCAGAAATGCGCACGATGCGCGACTGTTGGAGAAATCCTACCGTCTGCGCCAGTTAATAACTCGAAAAACGAGATTTTATTTTCAAAAAATGTTATTCTACAACATTAGCATACAAAATGAACTATTTATAAAATGCATTTTACTTATATTTATCAGTTTTGAAATGCTTACGCTGCATGAGAACGAGACGATAAAAGTCTAAGAACTATAATCTTAAATTGTATAGAAATGCATATAATTGCATTTCTCACGGGAACGTAACTATAGACAAGTTTAAAACACATATATCTATTATACATTCATAGAGCTTACGACCTTGAAGAATCGATTTACTTGGTGGGAAGTTAATGTAGTGAAATTATTAGACTGATCGGATCTAGAATATTTTGGTTATCAATTTTTTGCCTATAGAAACTATATACTTTATCTGATGCTTGGCACCTGTGAAAATAATCATTATTTTAAATTGATATGCAAAGGCAAGTTGGATTTTTGTTTAAACTGTATACAGAGTGAGAAGATTAGATTTTAAATTTACATTACTCTCAAACTAATTAATTTAGTTAAAATATATTTGACTTAAACCACTAATATCTTTTTTATAATTAATTGTTTGACTCTCTCTTTTTATTTCGATCATTTTCTTGACTGTCAATTTATGATAATTTCCATCTTGCGCCAAAATCGCGATTGCGTCAAAGCTGAACTCATGTTTTGTTGTAAGTTTATGCTTATGAGCTTATGAAGGGCAGTATATGCATTTTTAGTATATTTGTGGCCTTTAGTCTGTTTTCTAAGCATTGTGCTGTCATCCCGATATATTTTTTTAAGATATTGTAAACATGGAATTAAATAAATTACTACTATACTTTTTAATGGGGTGTAAGAAGATTTTAATACATTGTGTGCTTTATGACAAACAGTTATGTTATGTTTTGAAAGAATATACTTGTAATATGATTTTATACATCTTCTTCATTGGTACATATTCTCCCATTTGGATTATTTTGTAGAATATATAACCTATACGTTTTGAAACAGCTCTAACTAGACTTAGGTACCATTCATAGGCAGAAGTCCTATAATTCAGTACTTGTGACAGCCACACAAAAAAAAATTATAAATTTTGACTCGGCAAAATGATTTTAATTTTGAACATAACATGCACAGTTTAATTGTAAAAGCCCAATCGTATTGCTAAATTAAACATAAAGTATTTGCAGTGATTTTTTTATCATCTTCTATTAAACTGGTGAAAATGTATCTAAAAAATTGCTATATATATATAGGTATATATATATATATATATATATATATATATATATATATATATATATATAGGTATATATATATATATATATATATATATATATAGGTATATATATATATATATATATATATATATATATATATATATATATATATATATATATATATATATGACCCGGCAAACGTTGTTTTGCCATACACAATAGGAAATGTTTTTAAAAGTATCTGACACTATAAGTGTGTGGGAATTTGAAAGAGTAATGAAGCGTTGTAGACAATTGAAGCATACTTTATTTAAGTTAATATAGTAATCTTTATTAAAATACCAAATATATTAAATTACAGATTTTGATAGCTTGACACTACTACTAATTATTATGGCATTTAAAAAATAAACAAAGATTATTCTCTCAGCGCAATGGAGTGTACAATATTTTTGGTCAGTCCGTCTATTACGGTTCATGAGATATAGCCTGGTGACAGACGGACGGACGGACAGCAGATTCTTAGTAATAGGGTTCCCGTTTTTACCCTTTGGGTACGGAACCCTAAAAACCGCTGTCGATGGAATAGCTACTTCAACATCATAAAACCCCTTCATAAAATAAATTTATTAAATGTCTTGAATTTTTTGTTCAATTGCAAAGTGAGTCCTAAAATTGAAATTAACACTCTCATAAAATATATTACTCATTTTTTTCGCTGTTAGAATATATTTATTTCAACCCTCTCTTTCAATTTGGTAACTCAACTCCTTCAAAAGCTAACGTTTAAAACAGATAATTTGGATAAATTTTATTTAGCAAAACAACTGTCCATCACTTTATTTCCACAAAATGTTAAAGTATAATAAATTACATACCTTTAAAGTAAGGGCGTTGTTGGCACAAAATAAATGTCTATTATTAATTATTAACTGAACTGAAGTAAATTAACTTGAGAGGCGTATCAGTCGAGACACAATTAAAACAAAAAAACTATATTAAAAACAAAACAATACAGGTTTCATCCTGTCTGAGTACTCCGTAGAGTTGATTTGATACTTGCGCAGGCGCGTATAACCCGTGTATGTGGGGTTGCGGTTGCGTTGCTGTACGGGAAATTCAATTCAAAATGATTTATTTATGCGGGACCGCCAGCTAAATCAATAAATATTTTTAATAACATAAAAGAACAAAAATAATTTTCTTTAAAAAAAAACCTGAAACTAAATATGTAATACCCGATTTTTAAGGAAATATAAAAAAAATGTGGTAGAAAATAAAAAAAAAAGTAGTTTACAACGGGACTCGAAAAAATTGTAAATAACGTGAATAATACAAAAATAGCTATTAAAAAATAGGGGTTGATGGTAGAAGGGTGAAAATTTAGGGTTGTATGTATTTTTTAATGCTGAATCGTGAAAAAATATAAAAAAAAATTTTTGGGGTGAACCACCCTTAATTTTTAGGGGTGTGAAAAATAGATGTTGGCCGATTCTCAGACCTACCCAATAAGCACAGAAAATTTTATGAAAATCGGTTTAGCCGTTTCGGAGGAGTTTGGTAACAAACACCGTGACATATATTAGAATTATATATATATATATATATATATATATATATATATATATATATATATATATATATATATATATATATATATATATATATATATATATATATATATATATATATATATATATATATATATATATATATATATATATATATATATATATATATATATATATATATATATATATATATATATATATATATATATATATATATATATATATATATATATATATATATATATATATATATATATATATATATATATATATATATATATATATATATATATATATATATATATATATATATATATATATATATATATATATATATATATATATATATATATATATATATATATATATATATATATATATATATATATATATATATATATATATATATATATATATATATATATATATATATATATATATATATATATATACCTTTTCTTCTCGATATTAGCAATTTTTTAGATACATTTTCAGCAGTTTAATAGAAGATGATAAAAAGATCACTGCAAATACTTTATGTTTAATTTAGCAATACGATTGGGCTTTTACAATTAAACTGTGCATGTTATGTTCAAAATTAAAATCATTTTGCCGAGTCAAAATTTATAATTTTTTTTTGTGTGGCTGTCACAAGTACTGAATTATAGGACTTCTGCCTATGAATGGTACCTAAGTCTAGTTAGAGCTGTTTCAAAACGTATAGGTTATATATTCTACAAAATAATCCAAATGGGAGAATATGTACCAATGAAGAAGATGTATAAAACCATATTACAAGTATATTCTTTCAAAACATAACATAACTGTTTGTCATAAAGCACACAATGTATTAAAATCTTCTTACACCCCATTAAAAAGTATAGTAGTAATTTATTTAATTCCATGTTTACAATATCTTAAAAAAATATATCGGGATGACAGCACAATGCTTAGAAAACAGACTAAAGGCCACAAATATACTAAAAATGCATATACTGCCCTTCATAAGCTCATAAGCATAAACGTACAACAAAACATGAGTTCAGCTTTGACGCAATCGCGATTTTGGCGCAAGATGGAAATTATCATAAATTGACAGTCAAGAAAATGATCGAAATAAAAAGAGAGAGTCAAACAATTAATTATAAAAAAGATATTAGTGGTTTAAGTCAAATATATTTTAACTAAATTAATTAGTTTGAGAGTAATGTAAATTTAAAATCTAATCTTCTCACTCTGTATACAGTTTAAACAAAAATCCAACTTGCCTTTGCATATCAATTTAAAATAATGATTATTGTCACAGGTGCCAAGCATCAGATAAAGTATATAGTTTCTATAGGCAAAAAATTGATAACCAAAATATTCTAGATCCGATCAGTCTAATAATTTCACTACATTAACTTCCCACCAAGTAAATCGATTCTTCAAGGTCGTAAGCTCTATGAATGTATAATAGATATATGTGTTTTAAACTTGTCTATAGTTACGTTCCCGTGAGAAATGCAATTATATGCATTTCTATACAATTTAAGATTATAGTTCTTAGACTTTTATCGTCTCGTTCTCATGCAGCGTAAGCATTTCAAAACTGATAAATATAAGTAAAATGCATTTTATAAATAGTTCATTTTGTATGCTAATGTTGTAGAATAGCATTTTTTGAAAATAAAATCTCGTTTTTCGAGTTATTAACTGGCGCAGACGGTAGGATTTCTCCAACAGTCGCGCATCGTGCGCATTTCTGACTTCGTATTAACGAATTGTGTCGAAAAAGAACAATCAAAAAATGCATCAAAGTGTACAAAGAAGCTCAAAATTTACCTGCAATTGGAACAAGCATCGTCCAGCGTCCTATTGGTGCGAGTTTTGGGAACAACTATCGTCCCAAACTCATAACAGCTAGCCATGGAAAAGACCGCATTGTCTCCCCTGTTGGACCTTAGTCTGAGATGAAAATTGTTTCCTTTCAATTCTCATTTTTATTTCATTTTTATTGATATTATTGACTCCTGTAATTTCTCAAACTAGAAGATTTAATATCAGCTTTTGGAAAATTAAATTGTCAAGAAAATTCAAAACCTTTTTCAAATTTAATTCAAATAATAGAAAATATGTCCACCGAATCTAATTTACAGTTAGTTAGATATCAAGCAGATAATATTCCTTTATTCGGTAGGAATCCAAAACAAAATTTATTAACGCTTGTGACAATTTCTATAACACCCACAGAATCAGAATTAACGAAAATGCAGCAATAAATATTTGTTTTTATGCTACAATTTTAAGTACACTTAGTTGGTAAGGCAGCCGATATGATTTGCTCATGAATAGAATCAAATACTTGACCTTCAGTGAAAGCCGCAATAATTTCCAGTTTCTCAGTTCATATATCGATTGATTGTGTCGTTCAAGATATAATTACCACAAATCCTGAAAAAAAAATTAAACTACGCAACAATTTGGCCTACGTCTACAAGATACTTGTAGTTTGTTATTTCGAAAGTAAATCTACGAAACGAATCACAAGTCAAAAATTTCAATTATTACCGAATACGGGAAATTAAGAGGATACATCATCAGCTGATCAGCATGAATTTGCTATGGTCCGTAGAAAGTTCGTGGCCTGCCGCCTTGACTCCATTGGCAACAGCGCAAAAGTTTATTCTGTTGGGGCAGCCCGGACTAAGAAAACATATTTATAATATGTACTGGTTTATTGATTGTAAATGGATCACCGCCCTTTAGCTTTTTTATTTTTTAAGATTTTTTAAGTTTTTTACCAAATTACATAATTTCTTCGTAAAGAAATATTTTTTAAACGGAACACCTTATATATTTTTACATTTTTGAACTCTATAAGTAATTCTAATAACATTTTATCTAACATATCATGTATTTAATATCAATTATTTTCGAAATATTGGTGTTTGAAGTTTGAAGAATATTTTGAAAATCTGTAGAAATTAAACGATTGTAGTTTCAACAAAAGAATTGCACTTACTATCTCAGTTTTTAATTATGTATCACCTGGCGTTAAATGCAAAAATATACTGAGTGCTCTTTTTAAAAAACATGTATTTTTTTCCTCACTTTTTTCCAATACACTCTACATACATTTATTTTGTATTTAATTTAAATTACCTATAAGAGGAACTTGACCTACCTTCTCCGTTTAAGTGAGCATTAACAGTATTTAACGAAATTAACAGGTTTCAATAATTTTTAAGGAAATTAACAGAGTGTTCAAAAACTGGTTTTCTAGCTTGCCTGCTTGCTTCATCAAATTAATACACTGTTTTGTGTTTTGCCATAAATTACAATATATGTATGTCTGCCACATTTGTGTAAGAATTTGCCTTAAGTGAAGGATAGTTTCCGGATGAGGTCTAAATGCATCTTATCTTCTTTGCAGCATATGCCATGTATGTTCTATGCAAATGTGATCTGGTGATCGAGAAGAAAGTTGAACCTGGGTGATTGCCTGCCCTATTGTATGGACCGCTCTATGTGGATGGGCGCTATCATCTAGAAAAATAAACTGCTCGCCTATAGCTTCCTAAAAAAATGGATGAAATATTGTCAAATATGTGTGGTCTTGATATTCTAAGTCATTCGTATTTTTTAGACAGACATGTACATTGGTCCTCCTGTTGAAATATATTCCACCCCATACCATGACAGTTCCCCCTCTAAAAAAATAGACTTCTTGAATCCGGCTTTCGGGTTTGGATACCCGAGGCAACGACCATACACGAACGCGTCCATAAACAGCATAGATTTCCATTCTTCTGTCCGATTTAGACGTTTCGTCGCCCAGGGGCTATCTTCTTGCTTGATCTTTACGAGTAAGTGGAACAATAAGTATTGATCCCTACAGTTGTAGGAAACAGTAATACAATTATTAAGAAATACGAGTCTTATAGAATTATAGGAAAATGATCTCTTGGATTCTTTTCCGTGTATGCACTGTGCCAATACACAAAACCTAACTTGATAACTAATTGCGATCAAAAAATTATCGACTTATAGGTTTTGCCACCCTGTCAACATGACAATACATTCCCAAGGGTATCGTTTGCTCACTGCTAAAATCTTGTACAAGGTTTTAAAATCCCAGATGTATTTATGGGATTTTTTCTGGATTGGTAGCGGTTTTTGGGATTTAATTTTTTTATTGTGATTTGTCTTATTAGGCTTCTGGATATTTAAGAGGTTATTTTGGACAATTATTAATATTTTACAGAATATGAAGATTTGTAAAGATAAAAAGTAATATGTTTGTGAATTTATAGAATTTACTGGATTTATCAAGATTTGGCATTCTCTTTTATCATTTAGCAAAAATTCAAATGTATCTGTGTGATTGTATGGGTTTTGATTATTTTGTTACATTATTGAATGTATTATATCAATAGACTGAGGTTCATTAATATTAATTAAATAATTAAACACGAAAAACGAATTTAAAAAACTCTAAAACACGAAAAACGAATTTAAAAAACTATATTTCAAAAACGTTTTAACTTTTTTAACGCCAAATATATTTTTATGTATGTGATCGAGAACTACTGGTTCAATTTACATTGGCGTACAGGTGCGGAGAAATTTAGCCCTTTTTCTGTTAAAATTTATTTTTCATAAGATAGTTAAGTTTTGCAAGGGTAATATTACGTCTGATATGCAGAGTAGCTAATCAATAAATGTCTAAATGTTGCATTTGATCTTTTTAAAAAATTTTAGAAAATTTAAAAATTTCGTTTATTTTTGGTTCCCATTTAAATTTAAAAATCAAAGAAAATATCTCGGAAAATGTATTAAATGTCTGCTATTCTTTTTAAATTCTGGTGATATTAGTCTAGAAAAATTTAAGTTGCAACTCCACCTTATGGAAAAATGTATATTTTATCTAATATGCTGTTACATAATGTCGAACTTAAAAAAAAAAGGTAACTTCCCTCGTAATATTTCAGTCTCTTTTTATCATGGATTGTGCACGTGTAATTGTTTTTTCATGCTCTCTCCTTAACAAAAATAAATATTATTTATGAGGGAAGTTTAAGGTATATTTTTGTACCCTAAACTTTCTCTTGAATTCGTACCACAATTTTACCAGTTTATGTCTCTCACTCTTAATTAATGCAAAAAATGTAAAATCAATCTAATAAGTAGTTTTTTCAGGCAGTTTTTTAAATACTTTATTAGGCCATCATTTTGTTTTGCTATCTTGGATTCGTACCAAAATGTTATCAGTTTATTCCCATGTAACATTCGATTTTTGTGCAAAATTGGAGGTAAATTGGTTATTCTTTTTTTTAGGTTTTTTTTTACATTTCGTTAGTGAGCCAGTTTGTTCCGCCATATTGAATGTTTACCAAAATGTTACCAGGTCATCTCCATATGACCCCTAAATTTCGATAGAAATTTAAAGTCAATCGGCTAAGCAGTTCTTCAGTGATGTCGCGAACAGACATACCGACGAAATTGAAAAAAGATGTTTTTGGGCATCTAGGGACCCCCTAAGGTGAAAATCTATAAACTTCTGGAAGGATGATTTTTTAGTACCACAATTTTTTCCAGTTTATCTCTATATCATAATTAATTACTGCACAAAATTTGAAACCAGTCTAAGAAGCAGATTTTTCAATATTTCATTAAGCCGTTTTTTTTTTGCTATCTTGGACACATACCAAAATTTACCAATTCTTTTCTAGGTAATACTTGATTTTGACGAAAAATTTGAGGTGAATTAGATAAGTAATTTTTTAGTAATTATTTTTTTTACATTTCATAGGCCGCCATTTTGTTGCGCCACATTTAAATTTTACCAAATGATCTTTTTAACCAAAAAAGTAAATCGGATTAATAGTTTTTTTATCTATGCCGTGAACACAGACAGACAGACCGACGGAATTGAGAAAACATGTTTTTTGGCATCTAGTGACCCCAAACGTGAACATTTGACGTGACGTGACAACATTTTGGGGGACGATTTATCTATATCAGATTTGATTTTTTAAACATACTATTCGCCATTTTGTTTTACCATATTAGATTTTTATTAATACCATGTCATCTCCTTATGATCCCTGATTTTTGACCAAAATTTGAAGTAAATCGCATAAGTAGTTTTTTAGTAATGCCGCGAACAAACACACTTCGAGACAGACAGATCGACAAAATTCGCAAACCACGTTTTTTGGCTTCTAGGGACCCTAAAACGTGAAGATCTGAAAAAATCTCGGAGAGTGTTTTTTTGTCATTATTACAATACTTGTCTTTTACGAGGGAAGTAATATTTTCAAAACTCAATTTTTTTAATTTTCTGTCATCCTATACATGTGATCAGTTCGTGGACATACTGTATATTATTGCTGTTGTGGTTAGGTTTGGATTTTCCTAGGTCTGTTTAATTCGTTTATTGTAACTCTTGGAAAAAGTTTAAACAGATGAAACATGATGACATTAAAAAATACAATATATTGAAACATTGTAAAAAGTCTTAAAGTTTCATTTATTTTCATATAATGATTTACAAGCCACTAACAGCAGATTCAGTCGAGTATGGGACGCCGTTTTACTTTTTAGTCATACGCGTCTTTGATACCAAATTTAATTGCAAAACACATAAATGATGCTACCTGCATACAATTTTTATTCGTTTTAATTTTTCCGATATCGAATTTTTGCGGATACCGATTTTACCGAATGACATTCTTACGCTAAGCAATTTCTTTGCAGTCCATTTCAATTGATACCACAAAAAAGTAGTTGTTTATCCTTTTTTAACACGTATACAGCCTACTTAAAATTTCTATATACATGCGTCTTTCCTTAGTTATTCCATTTCATCAAATCGATGTTAATAAAAATTGGTATGAAAAAAATGTCATATACAAAAATCTGTTTAAATATTTAATATATTGACTCCTATTAAAATGTAATTCCTTCAAACTGGATCGCATTAAATTAATGTTAATACTGAAAACATTAGAATGCAATAACGACTTTGTGGAGATTAATTTATTTCAACCGTATGAAGGCAAATCTGATTTAAGAAGTCATGTAATAAAAAAAATTAATTTATTTTTATTGAATATCAAAAAAAATTAAAGCATCGTTTACGATATCATTTTTTTTTAATATCAATTCCATTAACACCCTAAAAATGTAAATAGAATAATGCTCATTATTTTGATTTTGATAGTCGTTTATCTGTAATTTATACTACATCAAACGGATATAACACGGACCCTTTACCATGGAAATTAAAATACTTGAAATATACATTTGAAAAAATAAATAAAAGTTAATACGAGATTTAAATGTATAAGAGTTGTGGAATTTAAATGATTAGCGGGTATAAGGTAACTGGTTTTATTTAATATGCATTGTTTTGATTTCGAATTTTTATTAATGTCGATTCTTGTGAATATCAATTTTCATTGAATGCAGCCACCTTGTTTCAATTTTAATTATCGGACGTGGAGCGATCTAGTGCAAAGTAGGAACAACAAGAGCAGAAATCTGTAATTTTTTAATACCCGAGTTTCTGGCTAGGCATGCGTTCGAAGATTTAAATGTGCATCTAAAATCAAGCGACTGTGTTGTGCACGACGTCATGACATGACCAGTCGGATGTGAATAATGAAAAACATATTCGTAGGTACTCAGTGACAGTTGAAACGTGATTTATTATTGTTCGATTGGGAATACTTAGTTATTAAATCATTGGGGAATACAATATACACTCCTATATTTAAAATGCAACCACGTACAAAATTACAGAGTATAATGAAAAAAAGTTAAAACAAACGTATCTAGCTAGAAAACAAGGTTTTGAATTTCCCAGCTATAATTCACAGATTACCACACACTGTAATTTGTAATGGCAAATTGCAATTTCTCCTGGAAGCTGTGTGCCGGCGACATGCTCTACTGCAGGTTTTTTGGCTTCTTAAACGTGATTTAAAGTAGGCTGACCAGATTTTTTTAAAATGAAAAGAGTACATTTTGACGAAATGAAAAATAGGTACCAGCATATAATAATTAAGTAAAGCCTTGCCACTTTCACAGAATTCAATGACTTACAATAATAATTATAATACACATAATAATATGGACTAAAAATAACAAAAATAATTAGAAAATGGTACCAGATTTCGCAAAATAGAGATCATTTGTCCCAGATTTCAAAAAAAATAGAGGATATTTGTCGTATTTAAAGGGAAATAGTAAGAGTACCAGAGTTCATGGACATGAAAAAGAGAACATTCCTCTTAAAAATCGTATATCTGGTCACCCTATTTAAAGCAAACTGTAGTAAGCTTATATAGGTATTCACTATATCTTTATTTACAATATTTCATTACAACAATTTCAAGTTTGTCTCCCTTGTTTAATATGTGAGTAATTATTATAATTTATAGGTATGCGCATTCCACTTTCAAAGCTGCGCGTCGATCAAGATACGAATTTACATAAATGAACACATCTACCCAGTGGTGTATTTTGAATGCCGTCTTAGAGGGGGAGGCAAACATTTGATGACTAAAAAAAAGTTCTAGGTTCTTGTTGGAACAACATAAGCATGAAGACTAAAAAAAAAACAAAGTTTTCATGTGTTTCTGAAATGCTTTGTATAATGTAATTTTTGCTTGGGTTATTAGGTCGGGGGGAAGGGGGTGCGGGGTGCATTTGTCTCCTACACCTACCCAAACCCGAAACCCTCGTATGTTGGAATGCAGAACATGTTATATTGAAGAAAACCCCAAAACAAAAACATAGCATGCATGCCCCATTAGCTTGGTAATTTTGTTCACAAGGTCTTTTTGCTCAATACACAAGTGTAATCTACAAAGCCGATTTTTTTTATATTTTTAGTTCTTACATTCTGGTACTCACGCACATATTATGGATGTAAGCCAGGGCAAAATATATGAGAGTTTTATAGGACATAAAAACCGATTGATGGTTGTGTCTTGTACTAGATTTAAGGCCTCCACATCTAACTGTAATAAAGGTAAATATTCAAAGCAACGTGTACCCTTCTTGTCATGTAGAGATGCTAGAGAATCTTTCGATAGGAAGGAGGTGCTACAGATAAAACGTTTAAACACGCATTTCAGATTTCAGAATATAAATATAGCTTTTTGGATAAAAAATCAGATTCAGCTTTTGCTGGAAGAACATTCATTCCTTTATTTTACACCTGTCAATAAAATAAAGGTTGTGTTGTTTGATTGAAATTGTTATATCATTGTATAAACGGGGACTTATATGGTTAGGTAGGGACAATAATGGTTTTATATATATATATATATATATATATATATATATATATATATATATATATATATATATATATATATATATATATATATATATATATATATTGATAAATTAAAAAATAAATCAGAATTCAATGGCCGATTAAAATTAAAAACCTTTGATCAACAACAGAATCAAACATTATTACTAACAGAGAAAATAAGTGGTACTTCACAGATTGTTTTGTAATCTGTGACAATAGCTTGTACAAATTTATTTAAAACTAAAATTTCGAAGTGTTGAAAGTAGTTTGCCGAACCGTCGGCGTCGCACGTCTATTTTTTACATAAGGCCCACCACTGCCTCAGGCCCCACCGTCGCGTCGGCAGTAGCCCCAGCACAGAGCTTGCGCGTCATGTTTTTGCGGGGATTTAATGATTGAAATGCAAATGCAAAGGCCACAACGCGTAAAGCTCAAATGTGGTGGGGGCCCCGGGAGACATCAGCGAGAGAAATATAAAACTGAGGATCTTTTCTTTTTTTTTTGTCATCATGTAAATTTTGAGTTGCGGCCGAAGGGCCCCCAAATACGTAAAACCCATTGACCGTTTTTTTGTCATCGCAAAACTTCACTTCGCCCAGATGAGCCCCAAACCATCGTAAGTAGTTAATTTGGCCTTGTTGCTTCTAGAAAAGCAGCCTCTATAGCGCAACATACGAGTCTCCTTTTAATACTCATTGTTTATAAAATTATGATTAACACCACGATACACTTACAACGATATGCCTACCCCCGTCTCTTCAGCTTTCAGCAAGAAAATTAAATTGAAGTTTACAAATATCAGATTATCTAAAGTGCTCATCGTGTGGATTCTTGAAATTTATTTTGATTAAAATAATTAATTAATTTAAAACAAAAGTTAAGAATGCTGCAAGTAAAATAATTGCAGGGGAACCTTCCATTCATATTTTATAACATTTGTTACTTGAGTTGCTAAACTAGTGCCGTCTATTGATATTTTTAGTTTTTACTTGCAATTAAAAAATACAAACCTGGTTCAGAAGTCCCTATACAGGTAGCTAAAACCATTTTGTTCTATTATTATAGTAAATATATCCTAAATTACCATTTTTTAAATTTATCTTAACAGCTTGACGGTAAGCAACAATCCACATTTTTGAAAATATATTATTTTGGAAATTTGTTTTTTGATTATAATTTCAATCTCGATTTCTACTGCCTGCAACTGCACAGGTAGGACGTAATAAACAGTATTGAAAATAAAATCTATAGATTCAAAATAATTAGTTTGATAATTTTAAAAACATTTTATTGAAGCGTAAATTCTACAAACTTTTTTAACCGACAATGCATTACGGCCTATTTGACTTCCAGACGCTGTACATCGATGTGACGTACTTGCGCGTGAAAGAGAGTTTAAATTCGGCCCGTATCATCGTCTTTTATTAGCAAGATTATTAGAATGCAATCCAATCGCAATACGCAAACTAACAAAGTCGGCTCATACTTCAGAACACAGAATACCAGACCAGAGGGGCTCCAGAATTTTACAAACTTTTTGCGTGCGAAGACTTCTCTTTCGTATAACGACACATTCGCAAATTAATTTGAGTTATCGAACACACTCACGCGAACACATTATGTTTCTTTTGGGAGGCTATAGATGGCCAAACTTCCGATAATAAAAATGCATTCGAGGGGCTTGTATTCAATCGAAATTGATATCAATGGAAATTGGTTTCAATGAAAATAGATAATCATAGAAATTGCTATAAATGAAAATACCATTCATAAAAATTGATAATCGTTTATATTGTTTCCCACAGAATACTACAAAGGTATTCGTTAAATATTGGATAAATATTGATATCAACAAATTTGTAAGTAATAAAATTATATTATGATAAAAAAAATGCATTTTAATTATAACAATATAATGAAAATTGAATTAATTTTGTAAAGACCCATCCAAATATCCTGACATACATTTTAATAACTAAATCAAATTAATTGATTGTTAAAAATCTATATGAAGGCTTTAGCTCTGGATGTTCTAAGGATTCAGTTAAAATTACATTTTTATTATAATATTATAAAATAAATTGCCATAATGAAGTCCCATTCAATTTAAATTAATACCGGGCATATAGCAGACTAAAAAGTAAAACGGCGTTCCATAGTCGAGTGTAATAATTTAACTAACATATTTTTAACCACTCAACTAAAATCTGCAAAAAGAGAACAAATAAAATTGTGAATCCATAAAATACTTTAAATTGACTAGGCAAGACAACATTGAACTCGCCATGATTGTTTATTAGCGAGTGTCAACAATTCTTCGCATCTTCAAAACCTGTTATGACGCTACTCTTTCTGTTAAAATATAAAAAAATATCCGTATATTTTGTAAAAAATACATTTGTGGCAATTTTATCTACAATATTTGCGGATTTTTGTACTTTAAAGACATATTTTTGGAGCTTTTTGGGATTTAAACACATATTTTTCAATCATTCACATTCGATTTGTTAAGATTCTTAATAAATATTTAGAGTATCTACGGATTTAAAGAGAGATCGCAGATCTTTGTAGATTTATATGGATCTAAAAGATATTTATATGGATTTAAAAGATTTTTGTCAAGGATTTTTCGGGTTTTTAACTACAGCGTAAACGGATTTAAGAGGGTGAGCTGCCCCTCGATGGTTCATTATCAGCACAATCTTAGCTCTAAATTAACTTCATGTAAAATTCCAAAGCAAACGTGCATAACTTGAAGTAAAACTATTTGAACTTTTCTCTCTTAGCTTTTTTAAAATCTAAAAAGTTAACATCAACTTCTGGTTAAACCGTTTGGTTCATACAGCTGTTGAAAAAAAAATTGGTTCTCATTAGCAGAAATATAAATTTTTATCTATGGCGCATTTTTGAGACCTCCTATATCAATGAAAATTATTTTAAAATGTGCCTTCTAAAACACAATCATGAATTCGTAAGTACGTTTAAGAGCACTTTAACAAAAAATCGATCACAGTCGTAACTGTACGGGCGTTTGAAAATTAAATTTACAAATAATATAAAATACTTACTTTTCTTGTTTTTTTTTTAACGGCCAAGTAAATAAAATACCTATTTATTGGACTTATTGGATCACTACTCTATATCAAATGGCTTTGAGTTTATTTACCATTACTGAATTTGAATAAATGACTTAAAATCATTAAGTATTTAATATATTTTATATTCACTCTAAGTATAAATATTAACCTACATAGTGTACTACACATCAACACAATTAAAGCAATGGTAAACCGTCTGTTTGCTCGGAAGTTCCTATAAAAATATGAAGTATGGTATTCATCCTTAACTACCATGTATTCTACATACAAAACTGCCGAATAATTTCAATAGACAACCCTGGCCCCGGCAGCAGCACCATACATTGCAAACAACTCTAAGTATTACTTATCTTTTTTTTTCAAGCAAGGCGTCTATACTTTCGTTTGGTTGATAACCATTTCGGTCACAAAATTCTTACTAGTCCCTCCCATGATGTTTACTACAAGTACAGAACTCTGAATTTTGATCAAAACGAATATCACAACCCACCAAAAAACTGCAGAGTCGCGGTATATAAAAATACTTCGGCCGCTTAGCACGTTACTACCAACTCTTATACATTTAGGCATACTACTTTTTAAACGAATTCCTACATTTTCTCGAATTTAGCTTTTAGATAAAATCAAGGATTAAAAGGAAAAAATTGCGTAACAAAACTTGTTAAGAATTACATTATATTTTATATATAAATACTTTAAATAATGCCTTGACATTATATATATATATATATATATATATATATATATATATATATATATATCAACAGCCTTTTCATCCACTGCTGGATATCGGCCTACCTCTCGCATATATCTATGCTGTGTGTCTTAGCTGTAATTTACACAGGTATATAGGACCTACAGTTTATACATCAAACACACAGCCATCGGCGCCCCGCTCGCCTCTATATATATATATATATATATATATATATATATATATATATATATATATATATATATATATATATATATATATATTTTTTTTTTTTTTTCAATTGGGACGGGTCGATTTTGGAACGGAATAAAACAAGCTTTGTGTGAGGTATTAAAGAAATTCTTTTTTTATTTGAAAGGCCTATATATGCCATTATGTATGGAATATCACATCTTTCAAATGTCCGCCACGGCTTCTCACGGTGGCACGGATCCGAGAGGTCCAATTTTCAATGACTCTACCGCATAGATCCGGCTGGATTTGAGCGGTGGCCTGGGATATATTGACTTTAAGAGCATCGGTCGATTGCGGTCTATTGGCATAGACCTGCAATTTCAGAAAACCCCACAAAAAGAAATCCGGCGGAGTTAAGTCGCACGATCTTGGTGGCCAATTCACGTCTCCCCTGCGAATGTCCATCGTGGCGTCCGCTGTGTGGCATGTAGAGTCATCTTGCTAGAACCACATATCGTCCACGTCCATATCGTCCAATTTGGGCCAAAAAAAAATCCGTTTTCATCGTTCTGTAGCGCTCACCGTTGACGATGACGGCTTGACCAAGGTCGTTTTTAAAAAAGTACGGACCAATGACGCCGCCGGCCCAAAATCCGCTCCAAACAGTAACTCTCTGTGGATGCATTGCTACCTGATGTACCTCGTATGGATTGGCGTGGTCCCATATACGTCAATTTTGTTTGTTAACAGCCGTTCATCCAAAAATGCGCCTCGGCGCTAAAGATGATTTTTCGGCCAAAATTGGGGTCCTCTTCCAAGCGCTCCGAAGGCCACTCAGCGAATAAACGGCGTTGTCTATGATCATTAACTTTCAGCTCCTGAGTCAGTTGGATCTTGTACGGGTGCAGGCCCAAGTCCCGGCACAAAATTCGCCAAGTGGAAGTCTGGGATGGCGGCGATGTTTTCGGCAGATCTGGCATTTTTTACACGTACGGGTGTTGGCTGATTGTTTACTGAAGCAGTCGTCTCGAATTTGGCCAACAAACGTTGGAGAGTTGACTTTGAAGGGCAACCGCGTCTGCCGTAAAATGGCCGCAACGCACGCAACATTTGCACAAACGAACACTCATTTTGGTAATAAAATTTTATCATTTGAACATGCTGCTCAATCGTGCAACTTGCCATGGTGATTTGACATCAGTGACTGAATAGTAAACAACAAATTAGACAGATGCCGTCAAAACATATATATATATATATATATATATATATATATATATATATATATATATATATATATATATATATATATATATATATATATATATATATATATACATACATATGTATACATATATATATATATATATATGTGTATGTATACATATATATATATATATATATATGTATACACATATATATATATATATATATATATATATATATATATATATATATATATATATATATATATATTTTTTTTTCTAAATTAATTTCCATCAAACTGTTATATAATTAGAATATATCCCCAAAATCTAGAATTATTTCAACGATTATCTTCTATGTAATACCGAAAATCAGTTTTTCAAGATGAAGCAATGAACTGTGCCTTAGAAGGAAAGTTTATATATTAGTAATATCGTAGTAATACATTACCAAAAAATCAAAATTTTAATATGCAAATTAATTAATCAGTCGAACCGATCAATATCGATAATTACAATTACAAAAACAAAAAGTTTTTTTTAAACTAATGACGAATTTCAATACTATTATTTTGAATAAACCGATAACATACAATATTCGTATAATGACCAATATCCTAAATTTTCTTGTTCAAAAAATAACCCCCAATTTGGCTCTAATGAAGAAAATTTTCAAGAGAACCGTATTTCAACAGACTTCCTAACATAATCATTCTAAATAATTACCCAAATTCAGATCTACCAGTAATTTTTATATCCGAAATTAAAGCAACATTTTTTATTGACACCGGCGGTGACAAAAGTTTTATAAAACCCAATTTAGCATACAAAATTTAACCAAATTTTATTTTTTAAATTTTTGCCTGAATTCGACGGACTTAGGGATTGACACACAACACATATTGGAGCTAATATAAATTAAAAAAAATTGATATTTAGATATTCAATTCGAAACCTTGCATGTATATTATAAAAATAATCTTTGAAACCTAAATAATTTAATAATTTCGAAACTATAGAAATAACAATTTCCCCACGTACATGTGAAAAAAATCAAGCTAACTGTTAATCAATCAAAGGTATTTTAAAATACACAAACTTTGGTTGCGCAGAAATACCAGAGGCTTTAGTACAAATCATTGACTCTTAAGCAACTATTATAATTACGAATAGTCGCGAAAATCTAGTTTAAATAAAAATATGTAATCCTATACACATTGAAATTATAATAGAAAATATTTTCATAGAAAAAATGGAAACTGATACCGAATTAAACAACTAGATGGACAACATACAAGAACAAAATTTAAAAAAATTAAGATTATCACATTGCAAACCGCAAAAAGAAAACAAAGATTTTCGAAACTTGTGTTACGAATACTATGATACATGTTATTGCGAGGACATCCCTCTTACATTTACCTATTAAATCAAACATAAAATAAATCTAACTAATGACTCGCCTATATACACGAAAACTTATCGACACCCCAAAATTTATAAAAAGAGGTCAAAACTCAAATAAATAAAATGTTAGAGAATGGTGTTATTCTAAATTTAACCTCACCGTGCAATAGTCCGATTTGGATCGTTCCAAAAAAGATGAACGCATCCGGTAAACGGAAACGGCACAATGTTTGCGATTTTCGTGAAATGAATGAACACTCGATAGATTACAAATTTTCTTTACCAAATATATCAATCAGATATTCTCGATAAATTAGGGAAATCTCAATGTTTTATCACATTGGATCTCGCAACCGGATTCCATAACATAGAGATGGAACCGAGTAATATTCCTAAAATAGCCTTCTCTGCAGACACAGGTCTTTATGAATTTAGAAGTATGCCTTTTGAATTAAAGAACGCGCTCCCTACATTTCAACGAGTTATGAATAACATCCTCCGCGGACTTCAAAAAGAAATATGTTCAGTATATCTAGATGACATAATAATGTTCTCTACGTGACTCCAAGGATACATTGAGAGATTTAAATCCTTTTCGACATACTTCGAGAATCCAACTTAAAAGTACAGTTGGACAAATCAAAGTTACATATAACATAAGAAGTCGTTTATTTACGTCATAAAATTACAAGGTGTAAAACCTAACCCTAATAAGGTTACCGCGGTTAAAACCTTCCTATACCCAAAACGCAAACAGTACATAGTATAAACGCAAAGGAAAATCACTGTAACATGGCTGTATTAGATGAAATTATTAATAGTATAGCACATCAACTTATTATTAAAAAAGCGCCTTACAAGAAATATATTAAAATTGAACCAGAAAATTTTGAAGAACATCAAATTATTCACACATTGCTGCCCACAAATATTGCTGTGTTTACTAACTTGTTAAAATAATATTTGACAAACAAAACAACATCCTCCATATTCACTAAAAAGGTTTAAGAGTTAGACCAGGTCTAATTGCCATGGTACTTAAAACTCTTAGTTCGCCAGTTATGTTTCATTTAAGTCGCTGTCATTTTATAATTGTGACATTTAGAAAAAGCGTTAAAAGACTACATTCTGCATTAATTGAACATATTCGATTATTTCGAGAATCAGATCCCCAATGCAGAAGTTACTCCATATGAAGTTATCGCTTATAACACAATCCATTCTAATATAAATTTTACTCCATATGAACTTGTCTTCGGACACACTGATTCTAGAGATCGAATAGACCTAATATCCACTCATGTGTACACGAAATATATTAATACCTACAACATTAATACGCAACTTTTACGCGAAAAATTACAAAAGAATCTCAAGAATTAAAACAAAAAACAATATATAGGGCAAATACCGATAAAACCGCAAAAAATTTAGTAATAGACTCACAAATTTACAATCGTTCGGATATTAAGGCTCATTTATATTAACAGCTATATTAGAAAGTAATAAGA